>JASANF010020389.1:0-31812 GCA_030248245.1 Trissonchulus sp. WLG1_4 | reverse complement strand
TTGCTATCGTTACAGTACAATAGTAAAGTATGAGTACAGATCACTTCAAGATTTAGGCTATATTCTTAATACTCCCACTTAGCCGCATACATCTTGAATACCCATTCTGGATCTCAAGTCAGCAAACTTTCCTTTGGGCAGCGCCTTGGTTAATATATCCGCCTCCATGTCTGAAGTAGGGCAATACACTACGGACAACTCTTTGGAATGAAACTTCTCCCTGATGAAATGGTGTTTAATATCAATATGCTTGGTCCTGGCGTGCGACACTGGATTCTTTACCAAGGATATACAGCTTTGATTATCTTCATAGACGACAGTAGGCGCTTTTTGCTGAAATCTTAGTTCTTGAAGTAGCCACCGCAGCCAAAGCAGTTCTTTGGTAGCACAGCTTAGAGCAGTGTATTCAGCCTCTGCTGTCGAGAGTGAGACTGTCGACTGCTTCCTGCTAGCCCAGCTAATAGGTCCCTGAGCTAACTTGAAAACGTAACCAGTAGTGGACTTCCGATCGTTGCAATCCCCAGCCCAATCAGAGTCACAAAAACCCTGTAGGGTAACACCCAGTTCATCTCGTTTGTAATTGATGCCAATACTCAAAGTCCCTTTGATATACCGCAGTATATGCTTGACAGCCGCCCAATGGTCTTGTCCAGGGTTCGAGGCAAATTGGCATACTACTCCCACTGAAGCAGACAAATCAGGACGGGTAGCTACTGCAGCGTAAAGAACACCACCAACAATTGACTGATATTGGCTTTTCTGCGATTCCGAAAGTTGACTTTCTGTGGAATCCAACTTCTTTAGCTTTAGTCCTGGTTCCATTGGTACAGCGGCTGGCTTACAATCCTGCATACCGTGCTTTTCGAGGAGCTTTTGCAGATATCTTTGTTGGCTGAGTTTTAAAGTCTTTGCTTCTTTGTCATGAAAGACCTCAACGCCCAGATAGTAGTGAACTTTTCCTAAATCTTTCATTTTGAAACGGTTGTTGAGTAAATCTTTGGTTTCGGCCATCAGAGCTTGATCTTTTGTAATAATCAGTAGATCATCCACGTAAAGCGCAATGATGACTAGACCATTTTTCTTTCTTTCCACTTTCTTGACATATATGCAAGCATCCGAAGCTATTTTAACAAAGTCTAGCTTGCAAAGGTAATTATCCAGTGTGAGATTCCAGCACCTCGGAGCCTGTTTCAGGCCATACAGGCTACGTTGTAACTTGCAAACATAGTTTTCTTTGCCTTTCTCAACGAAACCATCAGGTTGGTTCATGAAAATTTCTTCATTTAAAGACCCGTACAGAAACGCGGTCGTTACGTCCATTTGGTGGACTTCCATATTTTCTTGAACTGCTACTGCCAGCAAGGTTCGTACGGAGGCAAACTTTACCACAGGAGCAAATGTTTCTTCATAGTCTATTCCATAACTTTGTGAAAAACCTTTAGCTACCAGTCGCGCTTTGAATCTTTCTACCGCACCGTCTGACTTATATTTGACCTTAAATATCCACTTGCATTTGATTGGTTGACGTCCTTCTGGCAAAGGTACTAACACCCACGTCTGATTTTCCATTAGCGAATCAATCTCACTTTGTGCAGCTTTCTTCCAGTCTTCAGCATAATCACTCTCTAAGGCTTCTGTGATTGTTGCTGGTTCATCAATTTCTGCACTGAGACAGGCGTAGTGGGCTGATTCTCTTTTGTCTCGCATCCTGTCTGCGACTTTCCACCACGGTTTCTCTTGTCGCCATTCCATTGGTGATCGCCGTGTTCTTTCTGAACGACGCAAAACAGGTGCATCAGCATCGACTTCATCACCAACTTCGACATGGCCTGCGAGTGGTTCTTCTGGCTCACTGTCTGCTCGTTGTTCGTTCTCTGTGTCACTGGAACAGTCAACCACTAACTCAGTTGTTCTTTTTGCTTTAACATTGCTTTCATCAAACACAACATCTCTGCACGTGAACACTTTGTTGCCCTCCACGTCGAACAAACGATATCCTTTTGATCTTGTGCTGTAGCCGACGAACTTGCATTCTTTTGCTTTTGCGTCAAATTTCTGACGTTTTGCTTTCGAAACATGAGCGTAGGCGGCACAGCCAAAGATTTTTAAGTGCGAAACACTTGGTTTTGTATTATAGAAGGCTTCAAACGGTGTTTTTTCTTTCACGGCAGTAGTTGGCGACCTGTTCCTAAGATATGCGGCTGTAGAAACCGCTTCGGCCCAGAAACACTTTTCAAGATTTGCAGCTTCGAGCATACTACGGGCAGCTTCAACTAGAGTCCGATTCATACGCTCAGCTACCCCGTTCTGCTCAGGCGTTTCTGGAACCGTGGACTGATGAACGATCCCTTTCCGCTTGCAGAAGTTTTCGAATTCCGCAGACGTGAATTCGCCGCCGTTATCTGTGCGAAGGACCTTGATCCCTCTGCCAGCAAAATTTGACGCTTCGGCTTCAAACTCTTTGAATTTTTCAAAAACTTCACTTTTACGTTTCAAAAAGTAGACAAAAACCAGACGTGACTTTCCATCTATGAAGGTAAGAAAATACCTTGATCCTCTGATTGATTCATTCTGCATTGGACCACATAAGTCCGAATGAACCAAATCCAAAATCTGGTCTACTTTTGATTCACTGTGCTTAGGAAACGGCAACTTGTGCAATTTTCCTTTCACGCAATCAGCACAAAACATCATTTTCTCGTTTTTATCAAATGTGAAACCTTTGACTAATTGCTGATCTGCAAGAACTTTGAGGTTCTTTTCGCTGAGATGACCATAGCGCTGGTGCCAGACATCTATTTGACCCAAAGCTGCGGTGTGACTAGCCTTGCTAACTTTGTTACAGCTCAGCTTGTATAACTTGCCACACAGCTCTGCTTCACCAAGCATTCTATCATTCTTGGTGATGTAGCACTTATTTTGCATAAATTCGACTTTATTGCCTCTTTTAGCAACCGCTCGAACGGACAACAGATTCATAGCTAACTTTGGCACGTAGTACACATCTTTAAACTCTATCTGCTTATCTTCTGTAGGAAGCTTCATTGACATTACCACGTTACCTTTACCCACAGCTTGAACTGATCGTCCATCCCCCAGTCTTACTTCCTCAGGATTCTCCAGCTCTACATATTTCACCATCCAGTCTTTTCTGCAGGACATATGTTGAGAGGCCCCCGAGTCCACGAACCACGAATCACACCGTTTTTGACAACTATTGGCTGCCAAAACATGGTTCGCAGTGCCACTTGTAACTACAAACGCGTCCCCAGAGTCCCGTTCAGAAGAAGAGTCCCTTGACTGAACCGCCGCACTAGCCTTTTGCTTGCCTTTATACTGTTTATAGTTCGGCTTTGTCCGCTTTTTCAACTTGCACTCGTACGCGTAATGACCGGGTTTGTTACAGTTGTAGCAATTACCCACCTTGCCTTTTTTACCTCTGTAGCCTTTCGCCAGTAAGGCTTCGTCGCCAGCTGCTGTTTCATGCTTTGACTCATTTCTTTTAGTTTCTTCCTCCAACAAACGACTTTGGACAAATGGCATCGTAAGTTCACCGGTTCTTGCATCCAGAGCTGTTATGAGGTTGTCAAAAGAGTCTGGTAGACTTGCCAGCAAAATGGTGACTTGGTCTTCTTCGCTGACAGGTGCATCAATAGCAGCTAATTGATCGGCCAGATCTTTGAGGCGATTGATATGCGTCAGCAGATCAGCCCCCTCTTGCATGACCAGGCAAAACAGCTTTTTCCGCAAAAAAAGTTTATTAGATAACGTACGCCTTTCGTAATGAGTTTGTAGACTGTCCCACGCTTCTTTTGCTGTAGCGGCACTCTTTACCAAAAATATTTGACTGTCCTCTAAACCCAGAACGATCGTAGCCAAGGCTTTGTTCTCCTTCTTTCTGAACTCTCTTGCTTGCGCCGCAGTTGGATTTTCCTGTAAAGTTTCAGTCCCCTCCGCATGCCCCCACAAGTCCTTTTCGATTAACACCATCCGCATTTTAAATTTCCAGGTCGGATAGTTTCGCCCATCAAACTTGTCAATTGCTTGCTTTAACTTTTCGGCCATAGTCCAGCTGTTGGCTGATCCACAACCAGAAAGGCAACCAAGGAAAAGGACGAGGGAAATCGGGACCAAAAAAAACTGTTCACAGGACGCAGGCTGGGCCCATAACCTATTGAGTATAGGGCACGCGACGCACAAGCAACAGGTTTACTGACAAACAGTAAAAATCACCAGTTGCTATCGTTACAGTACAATAGTAAAGTATGAGTACAGATCACTTCAAGATTTAGGCTATATTCTTAATATATATATTATGGTTAATCTGTATATTGATACCTCCCACTAATTGAAACATTCACCTTCCACATCCGTAAACACGGAAAACGGTTGGCAAAATGGACCAGCACCGTCACCATTAATAGCTCTGATTTTCACATAATACTTGACGCCAGGTTCCAAACCGGTCAGTTTGACAGACTGATCTGGCGGCACTACGATGGTCAATGTCCAGTCTGACAGAGATGCGGAGGCGTTTTTGGAATAATAAACTTCGTATCTCTGAAAACAAAACTATCATTAGGTCCTTTTCATAAAATAATATTAACTGGATTGCTATTAAATGGATTGATAACAAACTAATTAACTAATGCTTCGGTCTGAGACACTAAAAGAGAAGTGAATTTTACACCATTTAAAAAAATGTTGACAAATTCGTCTTAATCAATAAGCACGCTCTTCTTATTATCGATAGCCTTACTAGAACCGACGTCAGAGGTACATAGCAATGCCAAAATAAGCAAAGCTGAGTCGCGGTTCATATGATAGATACAATTTAATCAATTGCTTACGACGATATTGCCGTTAGGAATTGGCGGAGGGTTCCATTTCAAGAGGACGTCAGTTCCCCCGGAAACCACCACAGGGATTGCTGTTACATCGATAGGAGGAGTTCCAGGACCTCAAGCAAATACATAACAATTAAAATAGACACCTCAAACAGAAGTAAAGACGGTCTATTCGCCCTTAAGGACCATTTATGTACCAAGGCAAAAGTGCCAAAACAATTAAGCCTATGTTCACTCATCAATAATAGTATGAAGTTTCTGTTTATTTTTTGGTCTATTTTTGCCGTCACTGCTGTATTTTAGTTGTATTGTACATACTTCACATCGAGCCCTAAACTTTTCTTATTTGTCTTAAAAATTTCTGGCTGTTAAATTCTAAAGCATTACAGCGTCCAATAATCAAGCTATCACTTTGTTATGTGCTAATTAATAGAATTATTGCAGACCCTTCAACAAGAATGTATGTTAAAGAATGAAAAAAGCACAAGTAAGAGAAGCTCCCATCATCAAACGGCAAAACTATTACATAAAATAATAATAAGAAAAAGACAATATTTCCAATTGATTGCGTACGGAACGGACAAAGCTACGGCTAAGCGCCATGTCAAAGAAAGGGAAGGAACTAATTTACTAGGCTCATCGTAAGTTCTGTACCTAAGTTTAATGCTAGCTCGCATTACTGTGGCAAGTATGACGACGAGGTACATAACCCTAGTTGCATAAACTGCAAGCTAATATACCTTTAACCACGAGTCGCATAGACTGTAGTGATCGTCCGTGAGCGTTCTCAGCCTCGCAACTGAGCATCGCTGATTCCAAAATCAGTCCCTCTGTTTCGAGGGTCGATTCCGTGCCGACTTGCTCAGTTAGCACCTCCCCGTCTTTGATCCAGCGCAAAAAGGGTGTCGGATTGCCAGTCGCAGTACATGTGATTACAAAAGATTCGCCGGGAATAATGGTGGCCTCGGCCAAACGCGGGTGCAAGCGCACAGATGGAGGGCTGGCTAAAATATGCACGACATTTTCCATGACTTAAAATGCTGCGGCAAAAGGTAAAAGCAGTATTAGTAAAATTAGGCCTTATCGTCATTCATTAGATTGTTTTCATTATACGTCTCTTTATGTATCTGTTTTTCTGATTTCTCCTTGTTTTATGCACAGTTTTCACTAGCTTTAATGCATGAGTCATTTAGTCAGCAAATTTAGCACATAAACGAATGCACTGACATTGACCAAAGCTGCTGAGCTTCGATACAAAACAGGCTGCAAGGTTTACGAAAATGCACACTGTATTCTTTATTTTATTTTGCAGCGTAGTCATGTGTCTTGTAATCATCATGACTTAAAAACCTACTAATCTCAATTGCTTCAAAAACCCTACGTTTAATTTTCTAATCCAAAAACTAAACTACAAGGCTCCGTTAACAATTGCAGTCCATGATGTCCGTTCATTGATACAACTAATACTTACTACAAACGGATATAAACTACACCACTAACGTGCTGATCCCGTTCTTGCCACTACTGTGTCCGTGAAACGTCCTGGGCCGTCTTTGGTCGATGTCCGGATTTTGAAATAATACACTGTATTCGGCTTCAGGTCCAAAAATCGCAATTTAGTGCCTGCTGTGTTAAGTTTATTCCAATTTTCGACCGGTGTTGTTTGATCATCAGTGTAATAAACATCATATTTCTAAAGAATATAAACGCTGTGTTTTTACTCGGAACAATGAAAAACGAACGCACAAACAGATCCTGATCCTGATAAATCATAAACGAACAAATTAATGACATCAGGTATTTGTATTTGATATAAACTAATCAAAAGATACATAAAAAAGTGAGCTTATTGAGTCATATATACAACATGGTGACTCATTATTCATGACTATTACAAAGTTTAGTATTTACATAAATAACACAACTTACAACTTTCTTTCCATGAGTGTCCTCAGGACCTTTCCAGCTGACAGTAACCACGGTGGTGTCCACACGAACTTGTACATCAGATACCGATAACCTCAGTTCTAATAAAAAAACAAGTGTAAAGTATAGCAAACCACAACGAAACTATACGGAAATCAAAAGTAACACTTTCGATACTGGATAACTGAACATACTGGATAACGTTGTGGAAGCTAAAAGGGAGAGAAGAGATAAGATATAGGCGTTATTATTGATATCAAATATTTTAGAGAGACAGAAGTCACTTAATAATGGACTTAAAGTAATTTAGCTCATTTCATTAAGCACGTTTTCAAGTTGTTCTCAAAGTAATATAGAATAGGGGTGTTTCAGTTAACTGATAACTGACAGCTTTTTTTAAAAAAGTTATCAGTTAAAGTTAACTGATAACTTGACTGAATTAATTTTTCGGGGTTAACTTTAACTTTAACTTTAACTGAAATTATTTTGAGCCTCGATTTTGACTCCAAAAACTGATTTAAATCAGTTAACTGATTTTATTTTCAGTTATGCGTCAAAACTGATTTTATTTTCAGTTAAGCGCATAACTGAAAATGAAAAATTAGTTCAGCGTGTAACTGATTTAAGCAATTTCAGTTCTGCTATAAGAATGTGACCTGAAATAATGAAGGCAGACATTTCACACACATTGTGAGTCAAAACATTATATGTACTTCACAAGCTGGCCATTCTGATATCTGGCTTGATTTTTTTATTGTCCCTATTGTGTGATGTCTGGCTTACAAATAGTGATTGGTTAAAAATGTTGGTAGATATTGGTAGTCTAGTGTTTGGTAGTAACTATTTGACACAGCATTTCACCAGTTTCTCAGAAAACGTATAATTTCAAAGCAAAAAGCTCTCTTTTTGCAACCCATGAGCGAAACTGCTTTGGCGACACTATCACCTTAATCTGATCGTGGCATTCTGTTAGCTACGTTCACAACGTGAGATTCGTTAATACTGTGTCACTCGATACTATCATTTTAGTTCCACTTTTATATTTGCTGAGGGCACCCTGAGGGTACTTGGATATTTAAAAAATTTATGCGCCCTACCACCAATAACTCTGATTCTTGTCGAAATCTAGTTCTGAGGAGATCGTTGATCAGCTTTTCGAAAGAATTTCAATATTGATGAGCAAATTTTTATAATAATGGAGCGCACTAGAAATTGGCCGAGGTTGGTAGTTTGGTTGGTACCTACCTACCTACCTACCTACCGACTACCGAGTATAGCACATCCTCAAAGCAGCAGATCCATGTTAATAAAAATTATCACAATAGTTATAAATCTAATTTATGGACATTAATGTAATTTAAAAACTTTAAAAAACTTAAAAAAGTGGATTTTGAGTGATAATTTTGCATTCAAAATTTTCAAGAATTTTCCCATGTAACTGAAATTAAAATCAGTTAAAGTTATCAGTTATCAGTTAATTTAACTGATAACTTAACTGATTTAATTTTGCATAACTTAACTGATAACTTAACTGATTTGATTTTTGCACAAATAACTTAAGGTGGCACTCCTGAAATGTGGGTTTTGGCCATTATTTTGAAAACGCGCAAAAATAAACATGCATCGTAAGAACAAAAGTTGATCAGAAGTGAATTTCCTTCAATTTGATGTACATATCACATAAAAAAAATTTTTGAAGATTTTTGAGCAAATTTCGTCAAGAAAAATAGATTTTCACGGAAATGCCTTCACAAGCCAGTGCATTTACACGTATGTAATGAATTTGAAAGGCTGAAAAACACTAGCAGTTGTGTTTTACTGAAACGTAATTAAAAATTTTTGGTGTTTTATTGAGTGTGGTATAACTTTTTTGAGAACTAACGCAATACTTTCTGCATGAGACAGAAATATAGTGCGTGTGAATACAAACGCAAATTTTCGGCTTGCGATTTTAAAAAATTGGCTCAACGAAAAAAGTTGAAATTTGGCACATAAATGCACCTTGTCATCTTCGAGCGGTCGCAAAATTTGATTTTTGGCAAATCGATAGTATCTAAAAAATTTAGCCAAATTTATGTTTTTCAAAAATCGCGATTTTAGTGTTTTTTGATATATCAATCATATTCATCAAAAATGACTTTTTGCTACCGCTCGATCACGTTAAGGCGAGCAAAATGAGCTATTGATTGTGCAACAGCTACTTACTTGCGCAGAGAAATCGCAAGCCGAAATTCCACTCACGTTTGGTCTACAGTGAATGCTAATTTGTATCAATCAACTTCATTTTTTGTATTTAGGCATACTTTTACACCAGCTTGCCATTGTGTATCTAACAATGGCCCCAAACTGCCGTTTTTTGAAAAGTCACATTTCAGGAGCGCCACCTTAAGGTGGCGCTCTGAATAACCGACTTTGGACGATAAAATTTTTCACGTAAGTTTTCGTTAATTAACTCAAGAAGAAAAGTTGTTCCAAATTAAATTAGCTTTCATTTGATGTATATAACGTCAAATTTTGTTCAACTTGAAATTTTAACCTATTTTTCAATGGGAAAAAATCTTTAAATCGATATATAAAAAATTCTCTATGGCTTTTGGTGCTTTTTGACACCGTTCTATGTAGCTAATTGCTAGTTGCAACTTTTCAAAAACTCGTTTGTGTAGGCAAACCTTTGTAAAAAAATTTCCAAAATACGTTGACCAACATTGACAAAAATACACTATTTTTCAAACTGATTTTTCGTTAGCTACTTTTTGGCTTCTGAAACATTTCTCAACGGATTTTAGTACAGAAAAATTAGCTCTATTTTTTGGAAAATACGTATGTGTAGGCAAACTTCAAGTTTCCGAAATTGGGCTATAGCGTACATTTTTTCAAGACTACTGCCAGCTGCGAAAACCGATCCGCACGAAACTATGCAGACTGTTAGAGCAGATGTATATGGAGGCGCCGAACTTCTTGAATAGTAATTATTATGATTTGGCTCAATATGATAGGCTTTTAAAAACGTCACTTTTAATAAAAATTGAAATAACTAAAAATTTATCGCCGGCAACAAAAAATCGACAAAAATGGCACCTCGGCAAGACAATTGTCTTTAATTTAAGCTATAAATTGTTAAATTTGATTGAGGCACCATTCAGCTACGTCATTTCAAAAATTAGTCAAATTTTTCAAAATTTCAATTTTGATGCAGTCATAAAGTTTGCTAAAATGTTCCGAGACTCATCAAACTTTGCAAAAATGCTTGCCTGGTGTTCAGCTTGATTTCACTTAAGGGGGCGCTCTGAGTAACTTCCAATAGATCAAATTGCTATAATTTTTTATTTCTTGCTGATACGAACTTTTTTTGCTTATGTGCAATCAAGATGAACACCAGGCAACCATTTTTTGCAAAGTTTGATGAGTCTCGGAACATTTTAGCAAATACTATGACCAAGAGTACATAATAGCGTCTCATTCTATATAGAAGAAGAGTGAGACACTCTCCAGCCTGCCTGTGTTCTAGCACAGGCAGATGCGCTGGTCGTTTTCAGGCTACATGTTGACATTCTATGCAACATGTGACTGGCCAATCAGAAGCGAGCTTCTATTCTCTGATTGGCAGACGCCTGTGCACGTGCTCCAATCATAAAACGGGATAGGGATAAGGGTTAATAACTCATTATTTATTCATAGTCTGCTTGTAAAAACATTAAAAAAGGTTTGCAAATACCTTTGGGGATATTTTGGCAAACTTTCAGCGAAATTGATTGAGAAACTTTGAAGAAATTCAGAAAAGTTTATATCTCAAAAGTTTCTCAATCAATTTCGCTGAAAGTTTGTCAAAATATCCCCAACGGTATTTGCAAACCTTTTTTAATGTTTTTACAAGCAGACTATGAATAAATAATGAGTTATTAAGCTTTTATCCCTATCTTAATGCTTATCAACGCATCAGCGATTATATACTAAAGTGTGTTACGCAGGGAATCTACGCGCTGATTGGCCAGTCACATGTTGCATATGTCAACATGTAGCGTGAAAACGACCAGCGCATCTGCCTGTGCTAGAACACAGGCAGGCTGGAGAGTGTCTCACTATATAGAGTGAGAAGCTATTATGTACTCTTGTTATGACTGCATCAAAATTGCAATTTTGAAAAATTTGACTAATTTTTGAAATGACGTAGCTCAATGGTGCCTCAACCAAATTTAACAATCTATAGCTTAAATTAAAGACAATTATCTGGCCGATTTTTGTTGAATTTTCGTTACCAACGACAAATGTTTAGTTATTTTAGTTTCTATCAAAAGTGACGTTTTTAAAAGCCTATCATATTGAGCCAAATCATAATAATTACAACTTAAGAAGTTCGGCGCCTCCATATACATCTGTTCTAACAGTCTGCAAAGTTTCAAGCGAATCGGTTTTCGCAGCTGACAGTAATCTTAAGAAAATGTACGCTATACGCCCAATTTCAGAAACCTGAAGTTTGCCTACACATACGTATTTTCCAAAAAATAGAGCTAATTTTTCTGTACTAAAATCCGTTGAGAAAAGTTTCAGAAGCCAAAAAGTAGCTAACGAAAAATTAGTTTGAAAAATAGTGTATTTTTGTCAATGTTGGCCAACGTATTTTGGAAATTTTTTTAGAAAGCTTTGCCTGCACAAACGACCTTTTGAAAATTTGCAACTAGCATTCAGCTACAAAGAACTGTTTCAAAAAGTACCAAAAGCCAGATAGAATTTTTTGGTATATCGATTTAAAGATTTTTTCCCATTGAAAAATAGATTAAAATTTCAAGTTGAACAAAATTTGACGTTATATACATCAAATAAAAGCTAATTTAATTTGCAACAACTTTTCTTCTTGAGTTAATTAACGAAAACGTACGTGAAAAATTTTATCGCCCAAAATCGGTTATTCAGAGCGCCACCTTAAGCAAAAAAGTTAGTATCAGCAAGATACGAAAAATTATAGCAATTTGCTTTGTTGGAAGTTACCCAGAGCGCCCCCTTAACTGATAACTTAACTGATTTAAAATCCTGTAACTTAAACATCCCTAAATTATAGAACACTGTTATATAATAAGAGATTTACAAGGAATCATTTTCAATGCTAACTAATCTTCCTTAATTAATTAATTATCACAAATCTACTTAATACGTTCCACACCTGGCACTCTGATCACCACATCCTTCCTCGATCTGCCATACAAATTCACCCCCCGGCACGACACTCGTGTTGTGGTGTGAACCCCGGCAAGCGTGATCAGATCTGTGATTTCGCTGTCCTCTGTGGTGCTACCTCCGTGAGTGAAAAAATTGTCGTCCTTCCACCACTCCAGACTCAATGGGGGATCGCCCTCTACAGTACAGTTCAGACTGAGACTGGGCTCGCCAGGTCGGAGCATCACTTCGCCGTCTGGGATCAGCGTGACCATCGGTGGTTCTACTGAAAGCAAATTTTCTATTGCCGTTCAAATGGCTTATTGGAAATACAGCTTTATTGGGTAAATTCTACTCAGTCGCAACAAGTTTGACATTTGTTTGGCACCACATTGGAATGATTACTGAGGATTGAATGACAGGCCAATCAGATAAAAAGCTCTGTAAAGTCACAATTATTAATGAAGGGTACAAAAATGGTCTTAACTCATGAATTATTGAAAATGCATCACCGCGTTTAACGATTTGTCAATTAATTTATGAATCAGACTGTTAAACACCTTTTATGAATCGTACCTATAGATTTTTATGAATCTACAGTACCTTGCGAGACTTGAGTCTTCTTAATTACATTCTAGGAACTGGTTCTGGATCGTTTAGGCAAGGTTACGTCGGCCAGGTCAACGGTCGCGTGTCTTAGTGTGTTATATATACCTAATATATTAGTATCTTCAACGTACATTTTCGCGAGGGTTTCGTTTTAATTGCAAAGTATGCAGACATGATCCCAGGACCATCTTGGTTGTAAGCCTGCAGACGAATGTAGTAAGTGGTTGCCGGATCGAGATTTTCGATGATGCCGTTTCGTTCCATGCCTGTATAAGTTTTTGATTCCAACTGACTGACTGGGGACGCTGCATCTTTTCCGTAATAAATCTTGTATTCCTGAAAACAGTTTGGAGTCTTAAATAAAGGATAAAATGTGTAAATAAATAAAGGACAGATTTTTAAAATTAGTTTAGTTAACTATAAGCTGCGTATCGCTGTGTCAGCGAACACTTTAATGCAAAGTTGTTTTCCCATTTCCACATTTTAGCAAAAATCAACGCAAAAATGCAAGAAAAGAAATTAGATACACCTGTCGTCAATTTTTAACAAACAGTCTTTCAAAAATTTAGCATTTTATGATGCTCAAAAGATAATCCTAAATGCAAAATCAATATTAAATCTTGCAGGGGTGTTACAGCGCAAGTAAGTCATTATGCTGTCGCCCTTTCACCCAGTAGTTACCTGAAAAGTGGATTAGTTTCACTTTCTAATATAGAAAGTTTCATTGTTTTATATATTGAACGCTATTTATCGAACCGTTATTTGTCCATTAGGTACAAAAGGAGGTCGCCATATCAGCTCGATTGTCGAATCCGTCGCCTTATGAGCTGCAATGAGCGGAGACGAACCAGGCCCTGAAATGAAATCGACACTAGTGAGGAAATACCCAGTTACAATTTTTGGTGTTTCAAAGCTGTATGTTTTTATACTTTCTGTTTTCTGGCGTTATGTACAGGAAAACGTAGCAAAACATACCTAATCGTATAGGTAGTTCGCAAAAAAATTGTAAATTATATATAAAAATAAAAATAAATAAAGTGCGCTAAAGTTAGCAATTACGCACTTGCTTACTACTGCTGAACCATGAGACAAAACAGCAGGCGTGAATTTAGTGACTACCCACTGTATATGAGTACTCACTGTATATGTTCTTGATACCTGTAATTCGTTTGTTTCGTAATGAAATCGCGTATTTCTTTTTGTGGGTTTAGGGGTTAGCATTTTTTGCTAAATCAATGTTAATTTATTTTCCAGCAACAAAATATTCAACACAATGCCCCAATAAATTTGTAAGTACGACGGACACAAAGATACCTGTGACAATAATATCAGTAGCGGCTTCTACAATGCCGTGTTCATTGGAAGCTCTGCAGGTGAACCGGCTGGTCTTGAATAACTGTGTGATTGCCAGAGTGCGAGCTGCGGTTAGTTTATCCTCCTTCTCTTTCGGAATGGTCACTTCTTCATTGTTCTATAACCACACATGAACACGAATATTCTTTTCGGAAGAAGTTTTGAAATCTACACATTTAACTGCTACCGTACCTACTACCTAATTACTGTTATGACTACGAAACAGAGTCTACGAGACTTGGGAGCCGTGGTGTAGTGGTTACCATCTCGACGACGATGTGAGCGACGTTTTTTTGTATATTTCACAAAATAGACTATCCTCTTGTGTTAAATACGCTTTTTCTGGAAACTAATTATCTTAACAAATAATAATCTAACTAATAATCATAAAAACAAAAAAAACCAACATAGGCATATATAATGCATATTGCATAATATACCTGGAACCATTGAATATCAGGGTATGGATTACCCACGGCATAACAGGTAATATTCACGCCACTGCCTGGCATGATTCGTACAGTACCAACCGGTTCGATTGTCACTCGCGGGGGTGATGGCCGCACTGAAAAATGTTTCGCCAAATCGAATGACGGTTGCACTACAATCAACGTTATTGTTTCATAGTGTGAACTGTGCAAATCGATCGGTTACAAATACTACAATAGTACAATGACGACAGAATATTTTGACTGGCTGATACGCTTGGTAAGCCCAAATATGGACACTTACATAAACAGATCTGATTGTCTCGGTGACACCAGCATCGTTTGACACCACTATTCACTGATCGGCAGACACAGTCTTCGATTCGATCACAGTCAGCCAGATTTTCCAAATTATCTAAAATAAAAGTTGTAACAGCTGACGAGTGCTATATTTTAAAATGACATTTTATTCATCTTAATTTTTAAAAAAAAATTATTTTAATTTTATTTATCTAAAGTATGTTATTCTATTTTAAACCAATCATAAATATATTTCAAAGATCAAAATTAGCACTGCAATATGAAACTGCAGAAAACTGTTTTGTGCAAACAAAAACCGAGAGTGAACCACCAAATTTGTCAACATTTTTTAATCTATTTATAAGTTCGGATTCTGGATGAACGTTGTTCAACATGAAGTACAACTATCAGTGAGCAGCTGAAAATTGTAAACTCACACGTAGGGTGCATGCAAACTCGGGCACAGCCGTTCCAGCAGCATTTGGCTTCCATTTGACAATCCCAGTCATGACGACAAGTCGTACGACAAATGCGGTCATTTCGAAATCCGCGAGGAACTGGCGCGCTCGGGGGACACTCTCCTGGCTTGGTTCCTGTTCGCTGAGCAGCACTGGCTGAAACAAATCACGTCATATAGGGCCCACTCATTTACCGGATTACAGGATTAATTTTAATCGGACTAAACGGCTTAAAAATTAAGCTTAAAAATGCCATTCCAAAACCTCCGAATTAAACGGACTTGACTTTTACCGCGCTGCTTTGTAATCGGACTAAACGGACTAAACTATTTACGCTAATGTTAAGCGTGCATGTTACATAAATCCATTTAGTCCAGTGGTAGTTTTGGAATGGGGGCAGACTAAAATTAAGCCGCTGACTTATTTTAACCTGTTTAGTCCGATTTGTCGTTCCCAAACCTCGGACTAAAATAAGTCCAGTCCGTTTAATCCGGTAAAGGAATAGGCCAATAGATATCATGCTTGGAAATGAAGTACAATACCTTCAATATTTGAACTTGGAAAAAGCATTGAAAGTTAAAAACGAAGACTTCACAAAATTCAAAAGATAAACGTCATCTATGGTTTAATCTGATTCAATGTAGAGTTACATTAAATAGTTTACATCTTGATTATCATTATGAATAGGATAGTATGTATACAAGCATCAGCTTACCAATACAGGTCTTCCTATCAGCGGCCAATATAAAACCGGGTTGACAAGTGCACTGCGTTGCTCCGCGAATCACCTTGCAAATTTGGTCGCAGCCGCCGTTATTAACTGAGCACGGAGTTAATAGTTTAGCTGAAATTATGGACTTATGAGTTATGATTGTATCATCATTATACAACTCGAGAATATCTTACAGATAGTGTGTATTGCTAGACCTTTCCTGCTACAAAAGCCTTCAGGCGTTTCAAACAGATTGACACAGTGATATAGCTACAGTTTTCTTTAAGGTTTTTTCCCCTGGTAACTGATAGAAATATAGTAGAAGACACAATTATTTAAACAAACATATAAATAAAATTGTTCCTTCCATCATATTTCCGTTGTAGCTCTTACAATTTGTTAGCTCTTGATATTTGCAATTTGTTCTTTTCGTAATGAAATCGCGTGCTTCTTTTAGTTTTAGTGTCCACTGTCCACCATTTTTTGGTCAGACTTTAGAATTTCCAAACGATATTAAATTAATCAAATAAGCACATAATAAATAAATTCACTCACGAACACACTGTGTTTGACCCTCGTCAGGCTCCATGTTAGGCGGGCAGGGTTGACACTGATACTCGTCTGTGCCCACGTCAATGCATATTCCAAGCGGACAGTCATCTTGACATCGGTCCAGGGGATCGCGCTCTCGCGACGCCGAATCTAAAAAAATAAGGCATAAAAAACAGCAATAGCCTATACATAGTACTTCACAGTCTGATCAGAGATCGGCTAGATATTTAAGGTCCGGTTCACACAGGCTTAGTTTTTTGTGGATCGAAAAACGTGGTGTACTCAATTTAATGTACATTTTTCGAAAAGCACGGGAGACATTTGTAACAATGACACCAGGTAATCTTATAAACCACCCTATAAAGTCGTCGCCTTTAATATGTAAAATGAGTTTTCTTCTAATGACAAATTATCAAAGGAGTATAGGACTGGTGTTAGGTACCTTTTGGCACACATTCAGGCATAGTAATGATCCACTGCCGATTTCGACAGAACATATTCTGCGCTTCGTCGGCAAATTCGAAGCCTGGATTGCAGGAATAGGAAACGACCACATAGGGACGCAGATTTCGATTTTTCTGGCGTTCCCAGAATGGCCTCAGTACATACTGGATTCGCTTGTACCTAGAAATAAAGTTACTTTCCAATTAAAACTGTTTATCTATGTTCAGTTAATGACGTCTCAAGACTGAAATCAAAATCGAGTTAAATGAATCAACAAACGTTCAAGTCCACCAATTCTAATACGAATTAAACATAAGCTTGTTAACAAACCATGTTACCATTGGTACCATTCTGTCTTTTAGCCTAGTCATGTAGTTTGTTAGTCGTTATCTTTGTTCAGGTCCGTTTGTTTTATTACAGAAATTAGAAGTAAGGATTCAATCAATCTAATCTTCTACTGCTGGCAAAAAGTGCATTCTACGTGGTCAGATGTTTCCGTCATGAAATAAAAACTTAACTGCACAAAAAAGTAGTTTCAGCTTACTGTCCGTTTTCCAGCCGTGGGGGCGAAACAGTTCTCGAACCCATGGATCGAACGGAAATGCAGGACGCGTCCAAAATGCTTGTTTCGGGGTAACATATTTCGCGTCCGGACTTTTTGGACACGTAACATTTTCCTTCTCGGCCGGGAGGAATGAAATTGCTTGGAGCTAATTGGAAAAAATTAAATAAGGAATTTGCATTCAACCAAGAGTACATAATGCGAAGAGTATGACACTCGTCCAATTGCCCAGTTTAGCAGCGCGTTAGATGCGTTACGCATTAGCGACCAAAACAGGTCCCAAACGTGTACGTACCCAAATGGGACTCTTTTGCAGTTTTGCAAAGCCATCAGCCTAGCTCTGCCCACATCGTGGATTACGTTGGCTTGGTTATAGGCGGAGCCAAAACTAATTGGCTGATGGCTTTGTTAAAGCGTCCCATTGGGAAGGTTCTAATTTAGAACGTGCCTATTTGGGTACCTTGCACTTGGCGGGACCCGTTTGGGACAATGGGAACAATGTCATACTCTTAACATGATTATGTACTCTTGATTGAACTGATATAACTTGAATGATGAAAATATTGATTGAATTCTAGAATCTAGAATCCTAGAATTTTAAAATATATATTAACATTCATGAAAATTTCTATAAACAGCCTATTCTTGGTATATTTTGACTGCGCAACACAATTTTTACATTTGGGGACGAACAAGTCATATTTTCAAAAAAAAATTAAATTAAACTTAATTATAAAAACCAAACACTGATGTAAAGTATGAGATCGACATCACTCACGTACATACAAGTGCATAAAGTAACGTAGCAAAATAGTTATGAAAAAAGTTCATTAAAATTATATAATAAAAACAACACTATTGTTACATTGAAAAAAATTTAAAAACAGGAAATAAAGTCTGACAAAATAAATAAACCTGGTCGCAGCCTGGAGGATCTTCGGAATCGACGAACGGCATTCTCAAAACCAGCTTTCGAGTTGGAATTTACAGCGATATCTTGCGTGACGACATCTCCTAAAACACAACTGTATTATGCCAACGACCAAAGTCGTGCTGTCCAAATGAACTTATCAAAATATTAGTATTCGGCAAATCACAATAAGGCATTATACATTTTGAAGGAATGTTATTATTATTATTATGATATATGTACATATTAAGATATGACATTTTTAAAGCTGAAGCTTGAAAAATTTTTCTAAAAACGAATATTTATTTGAAAAACTTTATTATTCAATTAAAAATTGATTCACTGGCTTTGCTTCTAATTTTTTATCTAATTTGATGCAATTAATGATATTTTCCAATACGTATTTGCTATTCCTGTCTAGTAGAAACGGGACGGGGCCTGAGTACCCGACACAGCTGTCACATTTTGTGAATGAGAAAACGGGTCTACGAGACTTTGAGGTTATGGTGTAGTGGGTTAACATTCTCCACGTCGACGCCTCTTAAGAGTCCCGGGTCGACGTCCCGGGTTCAATTCCTGGCGCCTCAAATTGTTACTTTCTTTCAAAACTGTAGCAAGACTCTTTCTTTCGACACGAACACACATACTACTTGTGATGTCGCACTACATTAAGCCCGCTGTTATCCTGCAACTGCAATCCTGTTCCTACTGTAGCCTATCAAATTTGATTGGTTGGTATTTTTAGAGTCGGCAAAAAAATTTTCTAGGAGCTGACATCCGATCCGAATCGACAACCGGTTTTCGAACGTCATTCCTAGACAGCTGGGCTGCGGGAAGAAATATTCTCACGATGCTTTTGCCAATAACATGTAAACAAACACATAGTTTTGGCAATTTGACAAACGGTCAGCATTTGAACTACAGCGATGCCTGAATTAGGAAAACGGAGGTCGAAAACGTAGACACAGGTACAAACAAATGATCCAAATAGATTTTGTCAGTGTTTTAGCAAACTGAATTAAGGCATTATTCTCGTGCGCGAGATGACCCATAATCGATTGTAAACCAGAAATTTCAACCCCTCCTGACTTGAACTTCAGCCAATTTTGTACTTCACAACCCTGGACCGGCTTTCAAAAGTGAAAATACCCTCCTTAAGGTCACCGTGACAGACCATCAGCCACTCCAAAATTTCTGTATGCTCTTATTTCTGTAAAAACACTCTCAATTTACTACGTACAAGTTCTATTCGTATCTGTTAGACTACTGTCGAAAATCATAATAGTATGTCTATTTATATACCTATAAACCTGTTCATTACTCGCTGCGTTAGTCCTGTTACTCTAGTCCTATCTCGCAGCCAAGTAGTCAAGTCAGTCGCTTCTGATCACTTGCAGTGAACCTGGATAGAACCTAACCGTAACGTCACAATACTGTAAAACTAGGTATATATAGTGGCATAAACTGACCTGGATTCTGTGAGCTAGACGACCCAGGATTGGGCCAAATCAAAATAAGGCCAAGACAGTATTGCAAATACATTTACGGAACAGCATGCGACACAGTGCATCAGCTGATCACGTGACAGAAATACAGTTTAGTCAGACTCAGCTTACAGAATAAAATTATATATGTCAGTAATATCGATATAAATAAAGTGTCTAAAAGTAGTTTGCAAAATACATTCATATTGCACAAGCATAATTAAGACTGCCACTGCCAGTACAAAAACAATTAGAATATTTTTACTGATTTCAAATATTTAATACTTAGACATTTCAATTCTAATTTTTTCAAAATCTTAAAGTCATGTTTTCATTAATTTCCATGGCGAAACCGCAAACTAAGGAAGAAAACAGGTACTGACATCAGAAGAGCTAAGTTATGTAGGCTGTTCTATCAAGAAAAACACAAAAAATCATTATGACCAAATATGGCTCAGTAGGTACTCTAGTTTTAGTCATTATCTGGGCCAAAAACAGCAACAAAATATTGAACTTGGGCACGAAATTGCGCCGCCCACAGTGCCAGCCGTTGAACACCAGGAAAATCTGGAAACGTGTATCAAATTGTGGAAATTCTACACCGCAGGCAATGTTTATGTAAACTTAGCTCTGCATTTTGTAACATCAAAAGCCTAAGACTTGCGCTTTGCATATGGCTGATAAAACTATGAAATTATACAATCAACATGGCCCTATAGTGTGTGGGTGAAACAAAAATAACACAATCATCTTAGAAAGCCGATTACGTAAGCTACCCGAGGCTTAAACTGGCACCAACTGGTCATTCACGCGATTTTTCCATCGCTTGAAGGAATATTGGCCAGTTTCGGGCAACGATACTAAAGATAGTGCTTTATGTTAGCTTCGTTGACATAGCTTTATCCTCATGCAAATAAGCTTCACAAAGAAAAAAGGAACTGATTTGTAGCCCCCCATATTCGACTCATGAGTCTCAAACGTCCATTACTTCATTTCCACATAAAACATCTTATAACTTTTTCATATTCTATAGTCATACTGACTGTGATCATCATAATCAAAATCATAATCATAATAAGTCATAATCATAATCCTAATCATTTGTCGTTAGTAAATACCCAACTGCATATGAAGTTGAGTTATCTTAAGTCTGGCTCTCACTAGGCAAAACCGAAATAAACAGCATGTCTAATAACAAACAAGCAAGCAGGTCTTTTATTAGAATTAACTACTGCAAAAATAAGACATAACAATGGGCCAATTCCTAAAATGGATTAAATTAAAATTTTCTTTTGCCAAAAACTCATGACATAGTTTATGAATTTATACTGCTTGTGCACAAAATGTTTTAAGTCTACCTCAACATTGAGAAAAGTTATTAAGCAAACAAATTTTAATTCAATCCGTGTAATCCATTTTTGGAATTGGCCAAATGTATGCGTTGGTTTGTCACAGACTGGTTTTTGAATGAGCTCATTTTTTATTTCAAACCTCCAATCCTACTTGCCTGTTCTCTGTTCTTATTGCTTAGTTCTTATTTCTGACTAGTGAAAGTCAAGTTTTTAAAAAAATTCAGCGCAACATCCACTAACTTCTGATCAAAGTCGAACTTTTTCATAGGATTGCTATTTTTGGCATCCCGAAAACTGATCTGGATTCTAAAATTGTCATATTTTACTAATCTATGATGCCCTGCCTACGTATCAAATTTTTTATATCATTGTTTATAGTTGTAGGTGTTAAAATTGTTGCATAAAGTGGATCACATAAACATTTAAAAAGCAAAAGTTTGATATAGAATTTCCTTAAACTATGCCACAAGGAAAGTGGTTGTAATAAAAACGTTCCTGAAGATGCATCATTTTTTATCTAACACCCATAAACCATAGTAAAATAAAAGCTTGAATGTTTGCCAAAAACATCACTACGTAAAAAAAGGCTGTGTGAGAGCTTAAAAAAATAATTGTTTCCAAAATAAGCGCGTAAACATTCTATAAGTATACCTTTCGGCAACCTTAAAGTGCTACACCTTGACTTAAAAAACAATAAAGTCGCTTTTTCCTACCGTAAGCAACACAGCCTTTAGATACCTAAATATTAGCCCATTCACATACCTACATACATAGTTATTAAGTACACAGTTTTTTCTCATACATGTGTGTATTTATACGTAAGCCGAAGTTGAAAGCAAGTTGAATTGGTGAGGTTGGGGGGGGGGGGGGCGGGGGGGGTAGAAGGGGGAAAAAAAAGAGGGGAAGGCCAAGGGGGTGGAAAAAAGCTAAAGAGAAGGAGAGGGGAACGTCCCCGAGCACACCTCCCCGAGGCTTGTCAGGAGCTGATTCGGAGCTAAAACGCGATCGAACTTTTTCCATGTATTGGCGCTGAGAATCTAACTTCTAACGGCATGAGCTGCCATATCGCATATTATGACAGCGCGCATGGCATGCATGGTACATGCTATGGTGCATGTAATTTGACATGTAGAATAGCGCATAATATGGAGCATTAAATGAAACCTATTTCTAACAACCAGCTTTTAATACTAGCCTAAAACTATAGTTAACCTACAGGCATCATCTTAATAATGATTCCTGTTGTTGTTTTAATTGTAAAAAAACTCTAATTTTATTAGAAAAGTCACAAAAGCTAATGTAAATAAAATAAAAAGGGTGAAAAACAGAAACAGGGTCGAAATTGTGGTAGCTTTTTTATGGAGGGGAGGTAAATGGTGATTCAAACTCACTATGCTAAGGGGATGGTGATTAACCAGGGAGGGACGGTGGTGCTACTAAAACTTGTATGCTGTTCTTAGGAGCAAATCCCAGACAATATACTAAGTATACAAAGCACAGTGCTAAGAACCAGGATTGACCCCAAACGATACACAACCTGATGAAAAAACTATGTTGGTTTAGTCTAAGTCCATTAGAAAATAAACAAGCGAACAAGTATAAAAACGCAAAATGCTACTTGACTATCTCTCTTGTGTAGTGTGACATCGGCTTAAGCTAAATGGTCAGTCATAAAAGAGACCGAGCAACCTGCGACTAATGCAACAAGACATAAAATTGATGTCGGTAAAAGGTTTCTGGGTTTTTAATGCTGGACTTTTGCAAAAAGAAATTTTTTTTCAGCAACATACGAATGCACCCACACTAGCATATACTCCGACGATATATGATTACATATTTCTACAAGTTTCTACTAACTACCTACGCTTTCACAACACATGTGCTATGCTTTGCGATTTGCGAAGGTCCATATTCATATAAGAATAGGAAGTTAGTCATCCCCGTAGTTTTGTCAGCTGGGCCACGAATTTTGTCTCAAATGAAAACAATTTATCAATTTCTTTAGAAACAGATTTTTCTGCAAACCCACACCGCAGCTTCTGTCATGCTGCCTACTGTGAATGTTCCAGGCTAAAAATAAACTTCATATGTAACAGAAAGAACGACATCAGTATATGCATTTGAACACGAACTGGCGCAGGTTACGTAAAAGTTTCTTCTTGGACTTTCTTGTCAATAAATAGATATACACAATACAGATACACAAATAAGTACGACAGACTCTAAAAGATCGGCTCGGCTGCCGGATAGGACTTCAGCATTGTCAACAAGTCTGTGTGTCAAAATTAGCTGCGTCAAGCATAGCATGGAAGTCTACGTTTCAAATATCTGTTCAACCAGAACACGCTTTTAATACATATCAAGGATTCAAGAGTACATAAAAAGATTATATTTTTTGTCTAGAGTTAAAAATAATCTATTTGAAGCCATTGTTACTAAAAAACTTATGCCTACGCCTAAACCTACCTATGCCTACCTATGCCTCGTAAGGACCTATGCCTTACGACTAAAACTTGAGCCAGTTTAGCGATTCAAACTGCTAATTAACCTTTCAACGTCCAGTTTCTGCCTCTAGACTGCTTGACACCAGTCAGTTTTTTGGCCATTACTCATGTTAATACGTGTGACGTAGAGATAGCAAAAAACCATTCGAATGAATTTATAGAATCGTAAACAAAACTATCCAAGGCGAGCATCCAAGGAGTTTGTCTTAATTCTATTAAAACTGTCGTACATTTAGGGCCTCTTCTTCATCGGGGCTACATTGGCGAAAAATATGCCTTCCTATTAAGAGCTAAAGTTAGTACCCTCTACTGCATAGGCTACCGTTAGGTTCTTAGACGCATTATGGTGATCTAGGCTAAAGAAACAGATTCGTTTGAAAGTAAAGTAGTCATTCAATACAGGCTTGTTAAACGCTTTATTAGCACATTGCCACTATATATACACGAGCAAGTAACGACATAAACCAAGTCAAATCAATCGAACAAAACTGCAAAAAAACATCGTACGCCTGCCGAAATGCTTTGAATTGCATTTATAAACTCACAGACAAGAGAATAAATCGTCTATAATAAAAATCATAAAAAAGCAAGGAAATACCTTCAGAGGTGAATTATATTTATTATAAAATCAGTAACTTAATATTGAATATTTCCCACCGGCCACCACAACACAAAATTTTGTTAATGCCATCTTCGAAACAAAACTTTACGAGCGGCTACAGTTCAAAACAAATAGCACACAGATTAACTGCTTCAATAATACAAAAATTAGTACAAATGTTGTTTCAGGTATTAAGTTAATTAATAAATGGAAATAATTAAACTTCAAAAGAGAAACTGGAAAAATATCAGCAGCAGACAGAAGGATCATAGAAAAAAGCCCGACTACGTGATGAAACAAGCTTGGCTCAAACACATGCCAAAAGACTGAGGTCCAGTTCTCACTAGCCAGAAATAAGAAATCACAAACAAGAAATACTACTAGTTTTAAAAATGACTACAAAATAAGGCATTAGAAAGTTCAAAATTGCGTTTCTCATCAACTTATTGATGAATAGTTGATTTCGTGTCTAATTTCTCCACTGAATCCTTACGTCCAGTTCTTCATTCTCACAGCTTAATTTATTTCTGCCTACAAAGAATCGGCAAAGGTTTGGCCCACACAGACCGCAATTTGAAGATGGTTTCCTCAAACGCTTATCAAACACAACAATTATGGATAATTATGTGTAGGCGGAGTCAAGATTTCAACTGCTTGATAGTACAAATCAATAAGTATGCTCTGCGTAAACTAAGCCCCACATTTCAATGTAAGTGCAAAAGTGATGTAAAAAGTCAGTCACTGGGTTAATCTTGAAGTGTTGCAAACACTGCTGGCCCGATGCGTCCACTCATTTCAATGAATTAACCACAGAATATTGGCAATATCCTCAGCAACAGTCTTATAATAATTCCACAGTTTCGGCAAATAGCTGGATCGTGACAAACGAGTATCTGCCCAAGGATGAATCATGGTTGAGGATCACAAGTATCGATAAATTAAGCAACAGCTGTTTCTCAATTATTGCTTCTGCTGTGAGCCTTGGCGGCGAGGTCCGGCTTGGTACAACACTTGTGATGGTCTGTCCTGAAACAACATCAAACTTCTTACTGATAGGAAAACAGATAGTGAACTTGTGCCAGAATTACGCCACCTTTGGTAGACATTCAGAGGGGTCAGGGGGGTGTCATTCACTTGTTTGGGGGCCGGGGGCGGGCTTGTGAAGTTGTTTACCGGGCGGTGCTACACCGTCTCACGTCTGTGTATGAATTTCACTAATAGAGATCAGAGTACTGCGATACTTGTCAAACGGCACCACTTCACTGAATTCCACATCGCTGCTAAAAATGGACATTTCTTTACGACAAACCGTTTCTACAACCGACAAACGCTTCGATTTAATGACACAAAAGGTACACTTAAGCAGTGATTATTTTTTTAATTAATATATTGCCCATGCACAGTCGTCATAGCTAACCGGAATTATGGACAATAAATACATAATTAAATAAATTTTTAAATAATTAATAGGATATAAATTATCTTAAGCAAAATGCTAAATATAATAATCCAGATTTGAATGTACCAAAATGCACCGGTTTCGACAATTTTTGGCTAAAATTTTGGTTATCGTTCAACTGTTTAAATCGTTTACTGTAACTAGAGGGATCGTTTTCCTTCCCTATGACCGAATTTTGGGGGAAGTCTTCCCCCCTATCCCCTCCAAATATTACTTCATCAGAAACTTTTTCAAATTTTTTGTCTATTTGGGGATCCGCGTGTTTGCTTCACGTACATACATCCCTAACATACCTGACGCACTAAACTTGTAATAATAATAATTTTTAACAAATTTTACCTTTCGACCGCTGCCACCACTTGATCGATCCGAATGTTTACTCGACTGGCCGCCTTTGGTCGAGTCCGAATTTCTCATTTTTCCATCGGAAATTTTCTCTTTCGCCTCTCGGTCGGTCGATTTCTGACCACCAGTGACAGTCGAGTCCCTGTCCACTCGCTCTTCACGAGAGCTGTATTTTCGACTCTCCCCTGTGCGGTCTCGAGTTTGTGCGGTTCGATCACCGTTATCATTCACTGTCTCTGGTTTATCATGGACGGATCGTTTTTTGCCATCCGACTTGTCCTGATTCGTCTCTCCGCGAGCAGATCTTTCATAGCCAGTCCCAGATCCCGAGCTCCGGGGAGATTTCTCGTATCCCCCGCTATATCTAGCTGGCTTCTCATAATCCTTCTTATAGCCGGCCCCCTCTCGCCCGCCTTTGAAGCCTCGACTTCCGCCATATTTGCCCACAAACTCGACGCTCGATGTTTCTTCCCGTCCCGAATCACCCCGGCTCCCTCCGGGACCATATTTCCGAGCCCCCCTGCTGCTAGTGTAGTCATCGTGATAGCCGCTGCGATCTGCACGATCAGTGCCCCCGCCCGATTTGCCAGCCCTGCGACTTGACTTCCATTCGTCACGACGGTGACCACTGCTACTGGTGCTGCTAAAACAAAAATTGCGTATCTTATTATTCAGGGAAAGCTAATTAGAAATTTTTCAGCTGCATTGCGGTCTGCGGTCTTTTGAGCTATACGGTCAAGAATGGATAAAAACTTTTCCTTCACGTCAAAAATGTTGGTGTTATTTTGCCCTTGAAAACTCATAGTGAACTATTCCAAGACCAAGACATAGAAATGTCTTGAATACATAAATCTTGAATATTGAACAACATATCTTTAGCAGAACTCAGCATTGAGGCGAACATTCTAACACAAGTAACCACACCGTAGTCAGATGTAACAAAAGACTATTTGACCATTTTAACACACATACACAAAATACAATATCTATTCTTTCATCAAAGTCAAATACACCGGGGAGACGGCTCCCGCAAATTAGAACAAAAGTAATGGAGTACGGGCAGTACTTTCGGAAGAAAAAACGAGGGCCCTTCAAAATTTGGCCAGAGCGCTTCCAAATTTTGATCACCACGTACGGTGACGCTTCGGCCACGAGGTATTTATTTGAACAATAACGTTTTGGCACTGGTAAAAATTTGATTGTTCCAAGAAGATAAACTGATCAGAACTAAAAGGGCATTGTAAAGGCCAGTCGACGTCAAGAAGTAAGCGCACACGTAAAAAAACGTGTAAAGGACGTACAAAAAAGTAAAACCCGAAACCTACCTGGAATTTGCCGCGGCCCCACCAGTATTCTCAGTAGTAGACCGGGTAGTCGTATCACTGTCGGATGGTTTCTTCTCTGGAACCGACGACCTTTCGACTTTGTCGGCTGATCTACGATCACGCTCCTGAAAAAATTTCAACTTAGGGCAGATTCATATAGTAACAGCCGTATGTCCGTTACGATATAATCACGCCAAAATCTGATATATACACCACCGGTGACGCGCCTAATTCGTAATTTTGCCGGCCGATCAGACATACGACTGTAGCAATGAATCGACCCCAACCCAATACAGTAATCAATCGAATATGCCGGTAACAGAAAAATTTACCCCAACCCAAACCCAAATACGCCTATAAAAATGTTCGATAAATTTTCAACAGATAATGGCAGTCAAAACAGTGGAACATTACCTCTGTCTGTTTCGCCTTCCATGTCGCCTGGCGACGTTTTTCTTCATCCCGTTTGCGTTGTCTTCGCTCTGCCTCGGCCCGTCTTTTCTCTTCTCGTCGGCGCTGCAATAAACAAAAACGCTTTGTTCTGCCAAAAATAGCTAAATATTAGCATGACCATAAAACTTATACAAAAAAGCTAGTAGACAAACAACCAAAAAATACTTCAGCCCAACTCCTATATCCGGCACTTTTCTAAAAATGCAGTACCATCATTTCCGAACAGTGCCGGATATGGTATAAAGGCCCTGCGGCAATGAACAAGCTTCGAGAGATGATTCATTCCCGCAGAGCCATAATACCATATCAGTTGTATTCCCACAGGGGCATAATACCATATTTAGAAAAGTGGCGGATATAGGACTTAGGCCAATACTTCACTTCAAAAAAAGAAAAAATTCAGGCGATAGGAGTCTAGCTCATGCCGCTCGCCCTTCGAACATCGTGGCGGCACTGCAAAGTTACTCGATCGATTTTCAAGCTCCCGAAACGAAACCAATGGAATGTTATGAATCCACCCGCTCCAACAGGCAACCATACGTTGTCGTCGTTTGTTGTGTGTACAACTATGGTGCAAACCAGGGGCGTAGCCAGGGGGGGGGGGAATGGGGGGAATTCCCCCCCCCCGAAATTTTTTCCGACTGAAATTTTACACAAGGGTCCCCCCTTTGGTTTTTATGGTCCGGCCGGAAAAAATTTCTGATACGTCTCCAATTGACCATATTTGGCCTAAAAATCAAAAAAATTCCCCAACTTTTTTTCTGGGGGCTGCCGCCCCCAGACCCCTGCAACTCTTTGGCTTAGTGTCTTTTGCTTTTGCCTTACCTGAAAGCATATGCATGTGCATATAGTTGCATTTTGCATTATGTATTTGCTTAATACGCTGCATAGTGCATCGTTTTAGCTGTTTTGTTGTTACAAAAATGACATTTTTAGTAAAAGTACAGTTTTTAATACCAAAAAATTTCAGAAAATTTGCAGATTTGCTAGCTTTTGAACTCGTGCCGGCCCTTCATTATTGTAAATTTCGGTGTTTTGAGTTCCAATTTTACGTTAGACGCTGCTGTGGTCAAAAATTAGCATTGGTTTTCACCGAAAAATGCTAATATGTGTCGTTTTTTGCGTTAAAATAGCAATTAAGTGCATTTTTAACATACTTAAAAAAATCGAAAAGTCATTCCCCCCCCCGAAATTTTTTTCTGGCTACGCCACTGGTGCAAACTATGTGAAAAGTGAATAGTTAAGAAAAAATCTTCTTTCCAAACTGTGTTGAAGGCAATGTCAAAGGCGCATAGGTTAGTTTTAAGGCAAATTATATTTCTACATCATTCGTGAAAGGACTCACAAATTTTCATCAGCAAACGTTACGTTATATCCTTCTCACAATGCACAATTTTGGATATCTATTGTTGAATTATATTATACTTTCCAGAATTTTAAACACCTAAATAAATCTCAACTCTCAATATAGTCCGACAGCATCATTACCTGTCGTTCTGACTTTCTCCACGCTATGAATTCCAAAAGCGGAGTTTTTTGATTCACCATTTCTGAAACACAGACATTAAAAGATTTATACCAATAACTTTTCACACAATTCCAGGTTAAATGCCTACAATGAGCAAACCACCCACTAAACAATGTATATACAAAATAATTTACAAAACAAAAATAGCAAAAATTTTAAAATAAATGTATCATGTTTTATAGATTTAAGTTTCTTCAACGGCTTGAGCCAAATCTGACCTTTCTTTTCTTTTTCTCGTTTTTCAATTTCTTCCAGACACTGTTCCAGCGTCACTCCGGAAGGCTTTTCTCCACTTTCCACAGATTCAACGAATTTTTTATAATCAACATCTGTAACATTTTAAAAACACTGCAGGTATATATACATACATATTACATAATTTAAAAGACTAAAGACGTGACAACACTATAATCGATGAGAAGATAAAATTCAACTTAGCGTTGTCAGTTCACTCTTGGGTCGTATTCTTGGAAGTTGAGTGGTATCAGACTATTTTCAAACACTGGCCACCGTATGGGTATATAAAATTAATTCTTATTGTTTATAACATTTTCAACTAATTATATAACTAAGTTTAAAGACACTTTTAAACAAGTTTAAGCACACATGGATGACGGGGGAATGGAGGAACCCCCCCCCCCCAGAAAAAACCGAGGGGCCGGAGGGGTCTCCAAAATTCGGCCGGGGCCACTACTGTTTCAGAGTAGCATCTCCTATCCTCAGAATGAAGACTAGCCTACCTTACCCATTGGTAATTCTGAGAATACGACACCTGGTGAGTACACAATATCGGCACAAAAAAAGTAGCTACGAACATTTTTACCAAAAAAATCGGTAAACTATCCACCAAATAATTATTATTCAACTCTATTCATGAATCGCCGTAATAGATAGATTTAATTAACATAGGTATTGACTTTAAACGAACCTTCCTCAATTGTGCCACACTTTACATCTTTTCGCCGCTTCACAGGAATTTTTTGATTGAGAGCCAATTCGACAACAGTAACGTATTCAGTTCCTACAAAATAACCACATATTTTATGTGTGTAGTTGTTACAGCTTGAGTAGTAATAATCAGGTAATAATAGGCAGCCCACACTGAAACGCATTAATACTAGTCTATTTTCTATGTTATATACATTTATATACCTGCCTTCTTCAGGATTGTGCAAACCAAAGATAAAACAGCAACGCGACTAGTATATGATTCTATGAGGGGCTGACCCCCGGGTATATACGGTACGGTAGACAGAAAGTTGACCCCTGAACGTTCTGGCTGATCCAGCATTAGGGTGCTGTGTGCATCTTCATTTGGGGGGCCATGGAGTATCAATGGTGCCACCTCACAAGTCACAAGTCACAAACGACTACATTAGGGGGGGGCCAGCTTCTCAAGGCAAATCCCTACACAGACCTCTGTTAGCTCCGCACATACCTGTGGCGGCATAATATGTTACCTATTTATCGACCCCACGGGTATGGACTGCTGGGTTGGCACGAGCGAGCACATAATACTATGAGGATGTGACTACAGTCTCTTGCTCAAGGAGACTTCGTAAACCCAGAGGGTGGGATTCGAACTGCCAGCCGGATTAGCAGTTCAACGCCACAATCACATGGCTACGAGGCTACCTGAAAAGAAGGGTGCCTCGGACGTCCCCCTCGCCCTTCCCCATATAAAAAGTTTATATATTATGTACCTTTGAAGTCCACAAAAACATATCCGTCAAATGTATCGCGAAAGCGCACAACGTCATCATGTTCCAGAAAGTTTATGTAAACTCGACTAAAGGCAAATGGCTGCAAGCTAAAATAACCAAAAAATCTTCAACTGCCGATATGATCTTTAGCTAATTAATATGGTGCGTTTAAAAATGTGTTACAATGCCCTCAACCGCAATTTCAACGCAAAAACAGCACAATTTATTAGCATATTTCGTTAAAAAAACAATACAACTTTTTGCCAGACCGGCATTTAAACTTTAAAGTGTAACTGGCGTAAAACACCAAAAATTACACTACTGGTGGGACGACTTAGTCACGACTAGTGTCCGGAAGCAGATTTGTTCAATATGCACATTAAACGACTGAAGTAACATTTTGTGGTGAAAACCATTTCGATAATAAGTATCAAAATCGTTGGCTTCTGGAAGTTGCCAGCACCCTGGGCTACGCCACTGCCCCCCTTCCTATTTTTAAATGGACAACTTTAATCTATCGGGCCAAGCTCCTTTTCTGGCTGCAGATTGCAGAGCAATATATAAGATATCAGAACACAGAGACACAGAGAGAGGGTTCGCCCTTTCGTGGATGTGTACACGGAATACGGATGCATTGTGTATATACAGTTTATTTGCCTAAAATATATATAACATTCCAGATTTACTAGCTGCTAGAAGCTTGCCTGCCCGTCGGTTGTGTAATTTTCACTGTTTTGAGCCCCACTATCCCGTTCTATATATGCTTCTTCTGAGGTCAAAAAATAGCATTAATTTTGAACGAAATA
>JASANF010020388.1:0-48852 GCA_030248245.1 Trissonchulus sp. WLG1_4 | reverse complement strand
GACACCCTTTCCCAATTTGTCTCTACTGCATTTTGTCTTCTGTTCGGTCTCAGAGGGTCGGTAGGTGTCTCTGAAATAGTAACGGACCCAGTCATTTCGTGATCACTGTTTGCCACTCGGACTTTTTTCAAGTATTATAAACTGGAGCAAAATAAGAGGTTCGTGGGAGACGGCGGAGACTTTCAGTATGAACGTCGTACATTGATTAAATGTGAACGTAAGAAAACAGAATGACTAGGCCTCGTATTGCGTACTGTATAGCGAAGCTGGTTTGTATTTTTTAAAACAAGATGAAGATCTAAAATTCAGTTTATTTTTTAAATGAGATGAACTGATGAAGGACTAAAATTCTTCAGTGATTGTCATTATTTTCAGGCTTTAATCTTGTTATTTGCCCATTTGATCCAGAGCGGCCAATTGTGTAGAGTGCTGGATTTCCTTTGGTGTGAGCCAGTGCTGGGCGGTCAAACCACTGCACTGCATTTGGTGTTGCGAACTTGGTGCGAGCATCACGCTGAATTTATGCCTGATTATGAAAGTAAATTGAGGTATGCAAATCAGACAGAGCACGTTTCTGCAGTAAAGTTAGGCTACATGGATGCTTGAATTTGGATGAACGTTAAATCAGTCTCATAGAAGCTTCACTACTGTCCTACGTCTACTGAGTTACAAAGTCATTTATTTTGTACAAACTGCAATTTGGACGTCTTGTACCAACTCACTCCCTCACATTTAGTACTGGAGTCTGTAGACTTACTGCCATTGAGTATATGATAGCTGGCTCCTCCATACTACTATTTCCTGCTACTATTGGCTTTTTTCGAACAAGTCCAAGCCAGTGTTTGGCTGGTCTTGCATAGTCAAGGCAGCATGTTTTGAGACATCGGGGGGGGATAAAGAGATGTTGGTTTAACCATGACGAGATGTGTTGTTCGCGGTGATCCTAAGCAGCTGCCCTTTTATTACAGGCGCCGTAATGGAGTATAGAACAGTCTCAAACAAAAATGGTCCTCGGAATCGTGTCCAGGGGCTTAAATTACCCCTAAGAACACCAAAAACTCGAAAAAGATTTCTACCCCAAAAATACCTTAAGGCCCTCTCCTCTTTGAAAACACCCTCGCGGGGCACTAGGGGGTCCAAGGGGATCGCAGCCAAATACTGACCCCGGATCGCAATCAGTGACCATAATTGCTCCCAGAAAATAATTTCTACCTAAAATAATAATGTGGAGCTGTGGAGCTTCATGATAATGGTACTAAATATGAGCAAACATGTGTTTTTTTAATCAGACTTAAGGTCACTACCAAGTACCAACTCTGAAACTGCGAGTACGCGCACGCACAAACCACCCAGAAATAAACAGATTATTATTACAAATGGATACAAAATGATAGTCAAGAAGTGGACTGAGGGAACTGCCATCTATTCATTGTAAAATGAACTATGATAACTTGTGGTGTTAGTTAGATTTTCGGGATGGGAGTTTTGTCATTGCTGCACTCGTCAGTCATCTCTGTGATGCTGATGGTTGAGCAACTTGGCTTAGCCACTGGTCGTAGTACCATTTCAAACATTACTCCATTGGGACCTCGCTGTTTGGGATTTCGCATTTCAGCAATGGATCGAGTTGTATCGGTGTTGGCTCGGAAAAGGATTTTCCACAGACGAGGACGAATTAAAATGACCAAGGGTGCGTAGGCTTGGACTTGTTCGAAAAAGCAGCGACATAGCTCGTACGTTTCCCCGCCATTCAGCATAGACACGCTCAACAGCACCACTCCACTCCCAAGAATAATGCATTGACAAGCCAGTGTACGTCTGAAACAAGCTAAGTAATTAAATTTACAGGCTAAGACTAACTGGATTTTATGTTATCACGTTCTTTTAAAGTTTATCAAACTAACAAGACAGATGACGTGGGGTCTTGTTCTTTCGTTGGTTCTCCATGATTTATTATTTGGTTTGCCTATGAGTTTGAGCCAAATGAGTACCCAAACTATTTGCCGCTAATACATTGTTCCTTAGTTTTTTCAAACAGTTAATAGGGTCGATGGTACCAAACTGTGGTGGAATGTTCTTCACGCGAAACGACCACCTGCACTACACACCTGGGTGATTCACGGGGCCGGGTCGGGTCACGTCACGTGACCGATAAAAAATAAATTTACTAAGTGTCATCGAGAATTTTTGGGGTATTAGCCTTTTGCGTTTCCACACGTTTAGTGTCCGTTGGCTCAGTCCACGAATATTGCAAGGATAACCTCAGAATTTACTCAAAGCTGTCCGAATCAGTTTTCTGTTAAAAAATAAAAATATTTTTTTAGTATTAATAATATTAATATTGGCCCATTGATATGAGTGTTTTTTTAAAGTTTTTTCAGGCATAGCTACTTACTATGCTAACCTGAAGAAATAGAAAACACTAAAATTTAGATGTATGAGTAGACATTAATTTGCTTACTGAATTTCTTTGTGTATAAACTTGTATAGTATCCCCAGCAGCTGGACACAGCGTACACAGTTGGCCGTAATGACCAGCACAGGCAGAATGTAGAGTATCAGTGAGCGCCATAGGGCCAGCCAGCTGCAGACGGGAAGGTAGCCCATCATTGGGGCGTGTTCTGTGGAGAACTCTACATAGCGGATATAGGGGTTTTGTAAAGACCAAAATATGATAACACAACCGATTTGCATGCACATGAAGTTGAGAGACAGGTGGAATCGTTGAGGGCCCTTGATATGTCGTCTTCTGGTGAATAAATCCAGTTCGGTGTATGATTCAATCTGAAATGATATTTGAGCGAATGTAGCTTAGTTTGACACTCATAACTCATTTCACTTCTAGCTTGACATTTTGCACAAACGTATATCAGTTATGAAGTTTCAGTCTTGCTTGCTAAAATTACGTTTAAAGTTATCATCTACTTTTCTGTGCCGTTATGTTGCTTTCCACAGCTTTTTGGAAGCTGTAACGGTTGACTGGGCCAGATCAGTTTAACTGAGGAGTAAGTTAAAATAAATTTTCATATTTTCCAATAATTAATTTTGGGGCCTTGTTAACTATTATAATTTGAAATTTAACTGTGGGAATTGTTAATTTTCCAACTTACTTGGACAATGGACTTACTTAATTGTTCGAAGTGTTTCGCTTCTAACTTAGCGGAGTAACCTTTCCACCTGGTTTAGTTAGCCACCGCTCAGACTAGCAATAGCAGACATATTGCGGGGTTGCGGACGAGGGTCAAATACTGTCACGCCCATGTATGGTAAACCGATATAGTATTTTGACCCACCTTCACCCAATATAGCACTGATTTCAGCATAGTAATACAGCTGGTGGCGGCCAGAATACCCCCGCATTGTTGAGCCGTGCGTAGAGGTTGCCAGGCGAACGTTAGCAGACTTTGCAGCACAGAGGTTATCACAATCAGGACCGTGGCTGTCTGATGGGCCGCAACCAAACTGGGACTACTGCGCCATCTGTGCGCAATAATTAGGATACACAGTAAATTTAAGATAATTCCGATTATTGCAAAGACCGTTTGGAATTGGAACACTGTTGATTCCATGAAAACATTCTTTACGTACGGTGTGCACTGGTGCTTTGGGTCTGGCGGCATACGGCATGCTGAAATGTTAAGGTGTGTGTTGAACTATAGAATTATGACTCTATTTTCACACAAGTAATGTCTTACGACATTTGAAAACTGACAACCCGCGCCCGCGTGTTAAAAACGGATTGGTTCTGTTTTGTGTAGTTATATACCTAATTCTTTGTTATGTTTAGCTATGTAAATCTCATTGAATTGATAACGTACGTGTGCGAAGAGAAAGTGTGTGGGGGCGCCCACCCCCCCCCTTAGCATCCAGGGGAGGTTAGCGAAAGTCTGAGCAGCGAGTCAAATTTTGTCCGAAAATTTCTCCAAGTTTTACGGTATTTTGGGGCGATCAAGAGGGAGCGTATTTGAAATTAGGCCGAAAGGGCCGCCTTAAATTTTGACCCGTTATATACATTTACAGTTGATAGGTTGGGAATTTTTACCCTCGATATAGGAATGATACAGTTTTTTAACGACAATCGAAAAACGCTGTATCTCTTTATATTATCAGAAGCTTAATTCATTTGGTATATGTAGGTATCCACTATCCAGCGCTGCTGTGTGCTTGATATGACCGCAAATGAAAAGAAATATAAATGAAAATTTTTTGTGTCTAGTTTCTAGAAGATTTTTGTTCTGAACCAGTTTGGTGACCAGTGGGTGCTCACTTCCGAGACGTAGACTTTGTTTGGCTTATTAGTGAACTGCTCAAGGTGATGTAGGAAAAACTACACTTTTGCAAGACCCGAAACGATCGGGAACTATATAAAAAAAATTATACGCCAACTGCTTTGCATGGTTAACATCAAATTAAGCTGAGCAGTAAGCAAAGCACTATGCTTTTCACTGATGCGTGATGTGTATATCTATGTAATATAATTTGCGCAGGGTTTTTTTTTTCAAAAAATTTTGTGTGCATAATTGTGCAAAATTTTAATTTTAGTGTGCAAAATTTTATTTTTTTGTGCAAACTGTAAATGCGTTTTCTTCACCTATATAGAAGCTGATATACGCGTTTTTATACCTCTAGAGGTACGTACGTATCAGTGGCGTACCTTGAACAAATTTTGAATGACTTTTCGATTTTTTTGTAATGGGTGAAAACGAAAAGGTGTTTTTTAGCAATTTTAACACTCATAAAACGCCTTACAAACGCAAGATTACTAAAACAAAAAGTTGCAGGGGTCTGGGGGCGGCAGCCCCCATAAAAATATTGGCGATTTTTCTAATTTTCAGACCTAATTTGGTCAACTGGAGACGCATCAGAATTTTTTCCGACAGAAAAATTAAAACACGTCACATCAGACAGTGTAATATACAACACAAGTAAATGTAGCCTATACTCGTGTAGACATGCAAATGCAGCATAATGTACTCGTGTATACATGCATAGGCTTTGATGAAAGATAAGTAATAGCAAGGCTTAGTAAGCCACAGAGTCGCAGGGGTCTGGGTCTGGGCCTGGGGGCGGCGGCACAAAAAATGGAAAAAATGTTTATTTTTATGCCAAATTTGGTCAATTAGTGACGTATATATCAGAAAGTTTTTGCGGCCGGACCATAAAAACCAAAAAGAGGAGATTCCCACCATCCGTCCACCCTGGGTATATACACCCTTGCTGGTTGCTGCTATGTTTATGTTGGTGTGCTGAAATTCTAAATATTGGACTTTACTGGCATTAGCACAATGGCTGTCAGATGCAGATCCAAGAAATTTTTTGAGCGTAGGGAAGCCGACCTACCTTCCTTAAATTAATCTTGCAAAAATGTGTGTGCCATAATTGGCGGGGGTCTGGAGGCGGCAGCCCCCAAAAGCCACAGCTTTTGTGGAATTTTAAAATAAAATTTGCATTAAAAAAGCAACTTTAAGCAACACTTTGTTGGCGAATCTGGGTGATTGCGGGGCCTAGGGGTGGCAGTCCCAAGAAGCCAGAGCTTTTATATATCGAATTTTGAAATAAATTTTGCATTGAAAAACATTTCATCAGCAACTGTTTACGAATTGTTCTGGGTCATTGCTGGGATCTGGGGCGGCATTCCCCTGAAAATGTAGAAATTTTTTATTTTTCGGGCAAAATTTGGTTAATAAAAAACGAAACGGAAATTTTTTGGCCGGGCCATGAAATTCAATGGGGGTCCCCAGTGGCGTACCCAGAAAAAAATTTCGGGGGGGGGAATGACTTTTCGATTTTTTGTAATGGGTTAAAATGCACATTTTAGCAGTTTTAACACTCGTAAAACGCCTTACAAACGCAAGATTACTAAACCAAAGGCTGCAGGGGTCTGGAGGCGGCAGCCCCAGAAAAAAATAGGGAAAATTTTCGATGTCTTGGCCAAATTCTGTCAATTGGAGGCGTATCAGAAAGTTTTTCCGGCCAGACCATAAAAACCAAAGGACACAAGGTTGCAGGGGTCTGGGGGCGGCAGCCCCCAGAAAAAAATTAGCGATTTTTCCAATTTTTAGACCGAATTTGGTCAACTGGAGACGTATCAGAAATTTTTCCGACAAAATTTAAAACAAAATATGGGAGTGTCATATCAGACGGTGTATTCCACAAGTAAATGTAGCATAATATACTCGTGTAGACATGCACATGCAGCATAATGTAGTTGTGTATACGTGCATTATTGTGCAAAATTTTAATTTTTGTGTGCAAAATTTTAAAAAAGTGTGCATTTGCACAGGGTTTTGCACAAAAAAAAACCCTGAATTTGCGTGATGTGTATATGTATGTAATATAATTTTCAGTGTGACAAATTTCATTTAGATTGTTACGAGTCTAATATTTTATATTTTTCAAGAATTTCACGACGACGACATGCACATCAAGTAAAAGCATTCCTAATTCTTATGCATTTTTATAAAAAAATGCTTTACCAAAAAACCGTTCAAAAAGTTGTTTGCCTAATTTTACCTAATTGAAGCAATCAGCTTACCAGTGCACTCATAGCAGCACTTCCCATATCTGTTCCGTATGACAGATCTTTTGTCATCCGCAATGCACAAAGTTTGATTGCATGCATTTTCAGATATGTTGTAGCTGAGCATGACTCCAGGCGTAACATATGGCTGTGTGTTCAACGTCACTGTTTCGTTAAGTGGATCCACCGCTCCAATAATGTTCCAAACGAGCTGCCCCGGCTGCGTTTCATCTTGCCGACATTGCATTACACTGTAGACTTTGCTGGTCAAAGTTGGGCGCTGTGCGAGCATTTGCCTGATTTGATTGACCAAAACGACGCCGTTGAATTGGCGCAGAAATTCTGGGCACAAACCGTTGCCTTGGTGATTACTGCTGCTGCCACAATATTGCTTGTGCAGTTTCAGCAAAGACCTGCCTAGGGTTTCCATACTGGCCAGCACGAAAGTGCTCTTGTGTAAATAGCTGGTGTGGTTCAGACGTAGGGTTAGGTTACCAGTGCAAAGTGGTAGACTGCCGTTCAGGTTTCTGGTTGCCTTTAGGTGACAGCTGTTTTCCGTCGCGATTAGCTCAGCAAAGGCTGGATTGTAGGATAACACTTCTTCTAGCGTGCTTTCTTGCAAGTGTCTCCTGAGAGTTGAAATATCGGCAGTGTTGGTGTCTCGGTCGATTGGTTGCACTGTGATGGCATTCTCCATTCCTCTATACTTCACCATCTCTTCCTGACCCGCACTCCACCCATCTGATCCCATGATTATGTGATCTTCAAATAAGTCTGGATGCAATTCCTGTATTTTCAAAATGGCCTGACTGCCGTACAGCTGATTGGCAATGATGATCAAGACCTTGGCCGTAGAATTTTCTAAGATATTAAAAAAAATAATGCTGTGGAGACTGCAGTGCATAAAGACAGTCTAAAAAGCGAGTCTTAGGTAAACGCAGTGTCTTTTGCTCAGCAGAATAGGTTACGAAATTGACAACTTTTTCCAAACGGTAAAAATATCAGACTAATTGCAGGCCAAGTCTTAACAAGAGTTCCAAGTTTAGTTTAATGGACAAAAATGTTTGAATATTAGACCTTTTAAAATATGCGGGAAAAGGCATTTCTGTCCACCACTTCAGGGACCGGGAATTTTGTGTTTCGTCGATCCAAAAAGGGCCAAGGGGGGATAGCGATTCCCGTGACCCTTCCCCACTGGTTACCTCATTCGTTTTTACCAACCCACTGGGTGCCCCTTTGGCGCCAGGCATACTAGACTGCTAATTATGGTGATAAAAATCAAGCTTTGTCTCAATTTGTCGCTGAACTAATATAAAAAAGATTTCCAGCTGCCTTAACGAGATTACATTAACGGTTCCTCCATGATTCATTCAGTCGGACCATGAACCACTGACTTACTGATAGGTTGTAATACGTCAGTCCATGATATAATTCCAGTCATGGGCATCGCCGACATTGCATCCACGCAGATATCAGACGCATTGTTTGCAAGATCCTAAAAAACATTCAACACTTGATTGGCTGCGTTTTTGCTTTCACTATAGAATTTTGGGTGTCTTTTTCAGTTAACGTACTGCACTGTACCCTTCAACTAGATACGGGCATTTGTCGGTTGTCCAGCTTTTATTAGATTATTAGCTGCTTATAGCTGATTTCGATATTTCGACTGACCGACTGCTATGTTTATGGGAAGGTTACAAAAGTCTGAGCAAAAAATATGGATTATCGAGACAAAGCAAAACGTGATTTTTTTGCGAAAAAACTAAATTTCGGCCATCAAGAGCACAGCGCTAGCGGCTGAAATTAGGCCAGCTGTTTTCTCTCAGTGTTCAACATTTTTGGTCAGACTTTAGTAGTTTAGTATGAAAAAATAATTCGAACCTGTAAGCTGAAATATAAATTGGACCCGTAGTCTGAATTTTCGAACAGTATCTTCACTCGTCGTAGCGACAATTGCAGCAGCAGCAGATACAGTGCCTTGGCTTGATTACTGTCGTCTGGCATGACACGTATGAAGCTGCGTTTGTAATTATCTAGACTGCTGGCAGTAGCCAGGGGTCCATACACCGGGATACAGTATGGGTCGTGTACAGCAGCCACGTAGACATTGGTCTCACTGTAGTAGAGCCCGTTCACAGCTACTAGAATCTTGTCTTGACCACTGTCCAAAAGAGAGCCATTTGTGTGCAACGGATTGCATAATGACCTTTCTTCGCGAAAATAATGCACGCTTTGAGTGTAAAATTGAGATATGATGTAACAAAATTTTATCATCTGTAGACTTAGCCGGATGCCTGTATTTTGTACTTCAGCAAGTCTATTGAATTCCTGGACGAAATGGAAATAGGCTTCGGCCAAGACATTTCCTTGAGCTGAAACTTCGTGCCCACAGTGCCACTGATTTACATGTTTTTTCTCGTCTGCTACGGTCTCGTAGGGAGGATAAAATACGTCGATCATAAATGTGACCGTTTTTGGCGAAGTGATGGCTGTATTCACCTTTGTCATCGCTGACTGAGCCATTAGGCAAATTATTAAAATTACGGAGGCTTTAAATGACATGGCTTTACTCGAATAGATTTACAGGATTGCACGGCGAATCGCTATCGGTTTTGTCATAATATGCAAGAAATCGGCCATCGTGAACAATTAGTTTTATTTTTAAGTTGTTAGGGCCCTGCTCAGATCCACATTATTCTAATCGCGTAAGAGAACCAATCAAGTTTTTGTCAGTTTCCTTGTAGCATTATGTCAATGGCCAATGTGTATGCGATCAATTACAAACTGCGCACACGGGAAAGTAAATACCAAAATTTGGTTAGAAACACTATCAGTCATTTTTAGAAGTTGACATGACGCAATAAAAATCCTACATTTATCTATTAGCATTCATTTGTTTATTACTTTGAAAGTTCTTATCTGTAATTTAATTTGTCTATTTGTCAGTGTGGGTTGAAGTTGGACAGTATTGTGCAAGGCCTCAAATATTTTGCAAAAAACAAATTCTTGACTTATGTACCTATATATAGTATACCTACTGTAGTTATAAAATGCTATTTTTGTTGCAGCAGCCTAGCTCTAATACAAATATTGGAATATGGACTTAGAACGGGTGATGCGAGGCTGGAAAAAATTCACGCTAAACCAGAAAACAGTGGGTCAGCTAGAACTCGTTCCGCTGCGAGCAAATCGAGTACGTTATAAAATCTCGGTTACTCTGCTTGTGGTTTGAAGAGAGACATGTCTCGCTACGGCCGCTTGTTTCCGTACTCCTATAAGTGATAATTCGACAGTGTCCTGACAGAGTTTGACCAAAAATACTGAACCCTGAGACCAAAAGAAACATGCTATCCCATTACGAAAAGAACAAACTGTGGGCATCAAGAGTACGGCGAGTAGTCACGAAAATCAAGCCACCTGTTTTGACTCAGGGTTCAGCAATTTCTGGACAGACTTTGGAGTTTGACCAAAAATTGATGAATTCGGAGTTGAAATAGGTGGCGTAATTTTTGAGACTGCTTGCTGTACTCTTGATGGCTGAAATTTGTTCTTTTCACACCTAATGAAATTACGCGTGTAGCTTTGTTTCAGTGTCCAGCAATTTTTGGTCAGACTGTTTTGTTCTGCAGACGGCTGGTCTGGCTGGTCTAATAAGTTAAAATTGTGGGAAAAAATAGAACTCTGTTACAGGCAAGGAAATGGCATTCAGTTTGAATCGCAAAACATGTTTGTATACCACGTAAGGCACTTTGGGAAATTTTTTATCTGTCGAGGATGAGGGGAGCACGACCCTCCTTGGCTACGCCCTAATATGATTGTTAGTGCTATGCGAAACCTTTTCCGTTATACGTATATAAATAGGTCTATGTCTGTCAATGAGTTTCTCCTTTTCGCACCATACTTGTCCCTTATCCTTTACAAGCTAAGTATCATTGTTTCGCTTTAGAACGCTTACCTTCTATTTTACTGAATGTGATTGCAGTTAGTGTGTACGCTTTTGTAGAAAACAGTGGCGAAACGGGTGTGGTGATTCTAGTGAAAATATTCAAACTGTTGGTATCTGATCTGAGTCATATCCTGGAAATGCAACGGGCGGACAGTAATGATGCTGATGATAATGATGATGATGATGAACCGTCCGGGGAGGATGAGGCTGTAGGTTTAATTTTGGTTTTTCAGCTTGACCAGTTTCATTCTTTTTTAGACAAATTGCTCCCTTGCAGTGGTTTTCACATTTTAAATGCGGAAATCTGCTTAGCTTTCCCAAAAAACAAATGTTGACGTGATTTTTATGATCTTTATCTTTTTATGATTTTTATGATTTATATTTTTGATCTTGATACTTTGATACTTTAGGGTGGAATGCGTAATAAAGGCAGTATTAGCTCAGTTTTGCTAAACGCGGTCTAAGGGCAACGTTCTAACCTATGTATGACGGGTAGAATTTTTCGTTACTATATTCTAAATTCCTGCAATAGAACGCGTTAGACTCTGGTTTTAACATAAGACTGCCTTTATGCAGTCCACCCTTATAGTCGCGGAAAGCAAAACTTAAACTAGGTTTTCTCACATTTGAAGGTAGAGATGACTTTGAACTTCGAAGATAACTGTACGTTTTTCAGAATATTTTTAAGGACCCCCGAAATCGTAGTTGAGGACAGTCAGTATCATACATCAGTTATCTATACCGAAATTGCGCGCTTTAGACAGCATTTTAACTGATTTGCGCACTTTTTTAAAAATATCGCAAAAAATTTTGGGCGTGTGCGTCAGACGACGCAAAATTTTTAACCATAAACACTGTTTACGTTGATTTGGTATCTATATCGCTTTTAAGGAAGCCATGGGCATTTTTGGTGGTCAGTTTGCTGGTGCTGGAACTATCCCTGCTCCGGAGCATACGCTTGTGTCCAGTATTATTCATGATGCTATATTAAAAGGTGACTATTCGTTTATTCAAGCTTTGAACTGTTTTTTTTTGCAAACAAAAATGTAGGAACAGGGAATTTTGTATAACACAAATAGGCATAACTATAAATAGCAATATTGTATATACTGCATAAAACGTTGTGCAACCTTTTGAAGAACTTTCTGTGATTCTTCCTCATGTTACTTCTGTTAACATTCAGTATGTTGTATTTTATTTTATGTTACAATTTTTTTGTTTCTTATCTCTCCTGCTAATACTTTATTGTGTTTTACAGAAGCAGATACAGAAGACGATATTGATATAGAAGACGATCCAGACGTGATTAGTATAACTCAGACTGAGCCTTTCTCCACGCCCCTGGAGCGAACTATTGTCGCTTGTTTCCGAAACTTTGTCAGTCATCCGGCTTATGCAAACATTATGCTGTTTTTGACGGAGTCGGAGCGCCAAACTCTCGCTACGTATCAATTGCCAACAAATTCATTGTATTGACTGCATATATACTATTTTTGATATTGTTGTCCTAGTCATATTGTATTTATACATTGGATCAGGTCACGGGTGTTAGGGTCGATTCATACTTCAGTAAAGCATCGGTCAAACGGCCGTAGGGCACACGCTACACGCATAAAGCCTGTTTTCTCAGGTTTTTCAGTTCATACATTTAGGTTTGTCCTTTTTTAGTGAAATTAGCTATTAGCTCATATAGCTATTGTGCTATAGCTATCACCTCATTTAGCTCATATAGCTATTATGACGTTAAGCTAATAAATTAAATTAAATTAGTGCCTTTTAGCACGGTTGAACGGACATACGGCTGAAGGGAAAACGGACATACAGCTGAACGGACGAAAGTATTAATTAAACAGCCGTTCTGCTTCAGTTTGTTCGGACGTCCGTTCATCCGTTTGTCCCAATCACCAATGTCTGTACAGAAGTATGAATCGACCCTTAGGCGAACCCTAGATGGTCTTCTATAAGACACTCGTAGTTTTTTGGCGCTGTGGTTGCTCTTTTTCTTTTAATGAAGTCTGGTTTAGTCGAAATGTGAAGTTAAGCATCTTTTGTGAGCATCGCCATGTAATTTTGCTGTGCTGATTGTACCGGTAAAATAAATAAAAGCAAGAGTATAAAAGTAAACAGGATTTATTGTTTCCATTAACTGTCGCTATGATGCTATGTACTTCTACACTACTACAGTACTCAGTTGGAGTGGGCTCTGTCTGGGTTTCACCCATTTAAAAGTGGGGCTGGGGCTGGAATTAAAATGGGCTGGGAGCTACGAACACCCCCAAATTTCTGAGAGCGAGCGCTGTTGGAAGCTGAACTGTTGCAGAATGTAAATAGAGTGCGATGTCAGTAGCTAGATAACGGCGCCTGTCTACAAGCCTGGGAAATATATGGATCACGTGTTGAAAGACAATGCCCCAATAAATGGAGGCGCCGGGAATTGAACCCGAGCCGCTCGCGCCGCCACCAAGAGTGCTAATTGCTAATCAGTAACCACTAGACCAAAGCCCCCGAGTGTCGAAGGATCTATTTCTCATTTACAGTGGTCTCACCCTTCGAACATATCGACCCTGCAACGATTCTCGGTCGGTCGGTACCCATGCTTCCGGGTAGTGTTGTTTTAGTAGTAATAGAAATTTTTTTAGTTTAGATACAGTTAAAGTATAGCCGCCTGAATTTAGATTAGTTTTAGTTATAATATAGCCGATATGATTTAGTTTTAGTATCTCATACTAAAACTAGTTTTAGAATCAGTTATAGTATACTAAAACAACACTACTCCCGGGGCGAACCCGATGCCTCAACCAACGGCGGAGCACATTCACACGTAGGCCTCTAACTCCAAGCCTACTTCATTCGCACCACACTCAGGGTTTCCTGGCTTACCTGTAGCTACAGTTTTCCTCGATCGACCCAGAAAATCCCAACCAAATCCGAGGTTGTTCTTCAGTTCACCCTTCCCCTAACCGCTTCCGAGGGTTTTTCGGTTTACTCTTAGCCGAGGAATGACATCAGAGAAACACGAGTACCGTAAAGATTCATGCTTACAGCCGTATGTGCGTTCAGCCTGGCATATTTATGAAAATCACGCCACATGACGATTTTATCCACTGTTAGTGACGTCATTATTTCGTAATGTTGTCGGCGGAACGGGCATACACAAATGTAGGGTATAATCGTGCCTAAAGGTTGAAATGTCAACCTCAACCCAGCCCATGGGGCTCTTAGACTTAAACCATCTCCGAACATGGTTCGGGGATAAGGCTGTCCTGAAGACCCGGCCCTATCCTTTCCGTCCTGTGGTGTCACGGTCGTAAGAATGTTGAACAGAAAAAGGAGTCCCCATTATAGAAAGAAAGAAAGAGAGGCGCGGGAAATCGCCAGCGGCAATATTGCCGACACTGCTAAGTGCTAACTGCTACATAACCACTACACCACGACCAGAGCCCCCAGCGTCGTAGGCCATATTTCATATTGACAACACACGAATGATGTCGAAATTGGTACCTAATTCGAGAGCGAATTTCCAAGTATATATGTACGTACTTATTGTTATGCTAGACCACGCCGACCATGCTTACGTGGCTACTATGGATGGACGCAGAGATTCTTAGTTAGTTGAATTTAATACACCAAGTCTACATACCTAATTTGTTCATTATGTCACAGTACATACATACAAGTAGCTATTCATGCTCACTATTGGGAAAAAGCCTTACACGGGTTAATGAGTATGAATTGGGTTAGTAAACTTTCTGCTTTGTGTTATGCGAGAACTACTGACTACTGTTGTTTTGATACCATTTTGATACTTTTGATATAAATATGATACTTGGGTATTAATACTTTTGATACAGGTATCAATATTAAAATTGGTATTAAAAGTATCATATTTAAATTATGGTATCATTTAAATTCAAAGTATTGTATTTATATCATATTTAAATTGTTTGAGAGTATCAAATATTAAAAGTATCATATTTAAATTCAAAGTATTGTATTTATATCATATTTAAATTTTTTCCAAGTATCAAATATCAAAAGTATCATTTAAAGTCGAGGTACCATATTTAATATAAAAATTTAGACTCCCACGCTTGAAGGCGGCACCTTTTGATGTTTGTGCAGGCTAGGAACGGCGGCATTCTTTGATCTCGCCTTTTGCTCCGCCTCTTTAACCCTTTAGTTCCCGGAGCTGCCAATTGGCACATCACGTGATGAATACCTAAACATGGGCTATAAAACTTGACTTGTTTATTCTAATCAGCTGAACTGCAAACTGTTTTTTCAGAAAGTGTAGATCTTTGTATTTAGAGGCCCAAATTTGAACCTACTGCCACCCAACAAAATCTATGCTTCACTAAGCAATGTGCAAATTTATCTTTTTTTCTTCGCGAAAGCGGTATTTTCTTCGTGGCCTCATTAAGAATTTGGATTGCGCCGCCAGTCGTCAACTTTATGTGCATCAGATACAGCAAACGTTGTACTCTATTGCTAGCCTTCAACTATGGCAAGCGCACAGCTTTTGTGTTAATACTCTAGGGTGAGGTACATATTATGCCTGAGCGATGGCGCAAAATTTGCATAAAGTTTCAACTTTGAGCGCTTATAACGCAAAAACGGTGCGCCCTAGACCTTAATCGTTTCATTATGTTTTGTTCACCATTCATTTCACTATGGAACGGTGGTTTTGCGATCTCTCTACGATCACGATGCACGTAACTCGAGCAACGGTCAAAAAACTAGAGGGTGGCATAATCAGGCTGCTTAGAGTGAGATGCTCTGGGCATTAAAGGGTTAATTTTATTGGCTACTGCTCCGCATCTTTACTTTTAGAGGGCATTGGCAGTCGAGCTGTACTATAAAAACCAAAGGGGGCACCCTTGTGTAAAATTTCAGTCGGTAAAAAATATAAGTAAATCAATCAATAGGCAGTAGGCTGGTAGTTTGTTTGGTTTGTAGCATTTTGATATTTTTGATATAAATATGATACTTGGGTATTAATACTTTCAATTTATATCATATTTAATATTTATATCATATTTAAATTTTGTCCGAATATCAAATATCAAAAGTATCATATTTAAATTCGAGGTATTGTATTTATATCATATTTAAATTTTTTCCGAGTATCAAATATCAAAAGTATCATGTTTAAATTCAAAGTATTGTATTTATATCATATTTAAATTTTTTCCAAGTATCAAATATCAAAAGTATTTTATTTAAATTATTTGGTATCATATTTATATCATATTTAAATTTTTTCCAGTATCAAATATCAAAAGTATTTTATTTAAATTCCAAGTATCATATTTATATCATATTTAAATTATTTTGCGGTATCAAAAGAACAGTACTACTGACTTTGACTGACTCTACTAACGATCACTTACTTAGGTTCACCACTAGCACAATATGAACAATACAAAACATACGTTGCGAATAGGGTGTGACGTTTAGGTACTAGATGCTTTATACTGCGACAGTGCAACAGATCACTAGCTTCACTAATTTCTTGACTAATATCGAATCTCTCAACTCAACTCAGCTCAGTGGGGTAGGGGTAGCTGAGGTTAGAAATGTTTTTGCGGGCGCTCCACCATTCGAAAAGGGAACCGAGTAGCTACAGAAGCCTAAACTACAGAGATCCGTTTAGGTCACCTAGGATCCTAGTCCAACCTCGTAGTTAGGCTCAGTATGTACCTCTGTGTGCTAGACTCAGTCGAAATGCTTACGATCGCCGAAACGTACGTAAACACAAATATAATATGAAAACACTAACAGTACCACCTCCACGGCGATCGTGTTTACCTAGGATTCTACTTTCTCCACGATAAAAACACACCAATTAATTTTGACTAAGTTCTCGCTAACTGATTTTCAACGTGTGGATCACTCAAAGTTTGCCTCTCCTATAGCTTCTACTTAAACCTTTACTTGAGCAACTGGTTTCAGGGGATTTGAACTGCTCTGACAAGCTTTTCGTGCTCTGCCCGTCGTGATTCGAGGGGGACACCAAGGCCGAGGATAACTGGGAACTTATACCCTGTTTAAGATGCCTAGCTCAACTCTGACGCCTTCTTTTTCGGTGTTAGGGGACAACTACGAATCAACTCCCCAATGCTATTTCAAAGGTCAAAACCTTCCCTTCAACTTTTTGACTGAGACTCAGAAACTCGACTCGTACTTAAAACTATGTGTGACCAAGAGTACATAATGGCAAGAGTATGACACTCTTCCCATCGGCCAGCTTGGCAGCGCGGTAGATGCGTTGCACAATAACGGCCAAAAAGGTACCCAAATGAGTGCCCCTGCCCAAATGGGTACCTGGTACCCAAACGGTTCCTGCAGGTACCAAAATGGGTACCCCAGCGTTCTGATTGGGCCCAGCAGGGTACCCAAATGAGTACCCGTATCCAACTGGGTACCTGAGGTACCTAAATGGGTACCAGGTACCCAAATGGGTATCCCAGCGTATCTGATTGGCTGCTGGGGGTACCCAAATGAGTACCCCTACCCAAACAAATAGGTACCCGAATGGGTACCCCCTCATCAGCCAATCAGATTGCGGCAGCCTTTAGCTCCGCCTACGAGCAAGCTACCATAAGCAGTATATGTACCAGGTGCAGCAGTATATACGACTAATGCTGTCTTTACATTTTTTAGCAATTTTCTGCTCCAACGACTTATTATAAAACATAAACAAAGTCTTGGTTAACTGATGGAACTTAGTTAAAACTATTATATAATTTTTTAAACAATCGCTGTACAAAATGCTCAATTTTTGCATTTTTATGCCAATTTTAAAAAATATCTCATTTCAGCTGCGTCTTTGTTAATTAAAATCATTTTGTAAAGTTCCATCAGTAAACCAAGAGTTCGTTCATGTCTTATAATAAGTCTTTGGGGCATAAAAATGCTAAAAAATTTAAAGACAGCATTACCCGCAACGTCACATATACTGCTGCAGGTGGGATTACGGTAGCTTGCTCGTAGGCGGAGCTAAAGGCTGCTGTAATTTGATTGGCTGATGAGGGGGTACCCATTTGGGTACCTACCCGTTTAGGTAGGGGTACTCCTTTGGGTACCCCCAGCAGCCAATCAGAACGCTGGGGTACACAGTTGGGTACCTGCAGTACCCGTTTGGTTACCAGGTACCCATTTGGGTAGGGGTACTCATTTGGGTACCTTTTTGGCCGTTATTGTGCGACGCATCTACCGCGCTGGCAAGCTGGCCAGTGGGAAGAGTGTCATACTCTTTCCATTATGTACTCTTGCTGTGACTTGTGTAAATTACGTATTCCTGAATGAGATAGCACAGATATATCCTATCAATCAATCGTAGCTACGAACTACAACCCTAAATATCGCGCGTAATAGTTTGTATTCGGAAATAACGGCTAAGGACACACGAACACAATACGGCACAAATCACGCTTCCTGAAAATCCTGAACCTTGAATCGGCACTCTTCCAGCCTGACCCTTTAGGCTAAAGCTAAACCTGAAACAACGGGACTGCTGATCAACTCGATGGTCTACTAGTCTACCGGTTATTCTAACCTAAGGGTCAGTCTAGGCTATCTACCTATCAACGTCTACAACACAACTAACAATTTGGGGTTCCGGAGTGACGTAGAGCGGGACAGGACCGAGCGGCGCGAATGGCGGGCGACACGACCAACGGCGGGGGAACTCGGGACACGGAGCCGGGGGCTGGCACTGGAGCAGAGCACGGGAGTAGAGCGGGCTACCTGGAAGTCGTGGAGGGGCCGGGAGGACGTTCGGGGAGGCAGACGGGCACAGCAAGACGGGAGGCGCAACCGACGACCGGAACTGGTGGCGCGACAGCGTGACACGGGGACGACCGGGGGGCAAGGGCGCTACGGAGCGCGAGCGACAGGGGGGACTGGGGCACGGACGGACGGACAGCGTCTGGACCGGGCGCACGTGCGCACGGCGACACGGGGAGACGCGAGCGGACTTGCGGACCGAGCGTGGACACGCGCGGTGGACAGGGGGGCACGGTGGTCACGAGCAACACGGGGAGCCGGACGGCTAGGGGGCACAGACGGGCGAATGCGCTGAATGACGCTGTGGCAAAATAAAGGCCCTAATGGGCGCTAAAAAGAATGCAGGGGCACGGGCGCCTCTGGCGCTGAAACAGTCAATGCCGGGTTTTGAGCCACAGGGGACTATCTCGCTTACTGGCAAAATTTAAGGCTGAGTCGGTTTAAGGTATACTAATTTATTGAAATCAGGCAGGATATACAGACAGAGGGTGGTAATGGGCAAAGTACAAGAGCAGGTGGAGCAGAAGAGAGATTTGGACACGACCGTCCGCTGCTAAAATTTGGTAACCGACTGACTTAGCTACAACTTGGGGGGCGGATTTTTCCTTTGAGGTGCTTTGTCGGGATCTGCCGATCCCGAATCTAACCAATCACGTAAGGTCTCACTAAGGCCAGCCTACCTATTAATTAGGCTAAATCTGCTTAAGGTTGGGGGGTCGAGGGCTGCTGGTCCGCGCACCTCGGTAAATATTTGGGGAAGGGCGAAAATAAGCCCTTTTCGAGAGCCCTTGATTCCTGGTCGGCCCAGGTATCATAAATTTGTGCCTAACTTTTTCAAGCCGACCAGGTAACTCAAACACTTCAGTTACCACGTTAGGACGAAATTGGAAAAACAGGATTAATAAAGAAAAAAAGAGAGAAAAGGGGGAAAGGGGGGAAAATGGAAAACATGACTAAAAAACATTATTACTGCTTTCTTACTTAGTTAATATTACGTATTACTTAATAGTATACTTCATTACACATTATATGAACTTAATACTTAATTGCCATACTTAATTATTATGCACTATGGGCTGCAGACCCATTCAAAACTTGACATTGACTATCTACCGTAATCCTTTCACAGAAATTAGGGTTTTACTACCCTAATTTTTACACTTTCTTCTGCTCCCAAAAAACATAGTTACGAATACCGAAATTGTTCAAAAATGACTCCATTACATATGTCTGAAAACAAGGATTAAAACGATACCAAACATTACCAAATTACGATTATTAATCACAGAGTTATAACACTACAAAATAAGGGCCAAAAACTGCATTCTTTACGCCTACGATTCTGCTTGATACTTACTAATTCCTGCAATCTAACTTCGAATAACTTCAGCTACACTTTTCCGAATAACTTCAAACTATCCATAATTTTTCTCTACTTTGTGCTCTACAATTCCATATATTTCACGTTCCACAAAAATAAAAAATTACCAAGTTATTTACCGCTAAACTTCGCTAATTACTGCTTGTTAGCTTCCAGCTAGCTCACCAATATCTGGGCTAATATTTTGGCTTAGCCCAGATATTGTTTACAAACAACTATCCGGCTAGCTTCTATACTCTCAGGGGGACTTCCAAATCACTGCTCAAAACTGGTTAATTAGTGGTTAATTATACACCACGACCCTCAAACAATGCGGACAATGATCAATACCGACAATCATTACGAGTACAGGGGCAATTACTATACGACAAACGGCTTCAATTATTCACAAGGAGCAATAGGGAAAGGGAACGGATACTGGTTAGGGACACTATTACGTATTACTTCTACTTCCTTCTGTATCATATTCGTGCTACACTTCAGGGGGGGAGACTTAGGGGTCACACAACTGACGATTAAGGTGGTAGTGTCGCTAAGGCAGTTTTGCTCATAGGTTGCAAAAATAGAACTTTTTGCTTTGAAATTGTGCGTTCACTGAGAAACTAGTGAAATGCCATATGGTTCCAATAAATACTGCCAGACACTAGACTACCAATATCTACCAATATTTTGAACCAATCACCATTTATAAGCCAGACATCACACAATAGAGACATAAAAGTTCAAAAAAATCAAGCCAGATATCAGATTGGCCAGCTTGTGAAGTATATGTAACGTTGTGAATATGTTTCACAGTTCAAACAGGCATTACTCCGCAACCACTTAAGCAATGTGTGCATTTTGTGTGCGTAAACTAGAGCATAGGTAAGTGCTTTTAGCTTGTGTAAAGAATCGAAACAAAAAAATTTCAATTGTGACGAAATTATCGAATGTGAATAGGTATTCAAAACGTCATTTTTCCGACTTTGCGACTTCACTGCTAACTGTATACTCCATCAATTTTGCTGAAACTTGGCAAAAATATTTGCCTTGAAACCCTATATAAACAACAATGACCTATCTTTTCACTAAAAAAGTTTTATAGTCGCGCAAAATCGACTGCTTTTGCGACACTACCCCCTTAACCGAATCAGGCGCTCTCGTACGGACACAGGGGGGAGAATTAGGGTTTTCGGAAATATGCAAAACGGGGATTCCGCCTGATAGTGTGGCCTCATTCTGCGCCATGTCTGATCACTAAACTACGTACTGAATCGAACAAGTAGCTGACTTCTTGCAGCTACAACCAGAATAGGACAAAACCTGTACAATCAGAGGGCTCGTTAACCCTGTTTTATTACACTATATATTATGATGAACCAACAAACCATAATATGTTGTTTAATATTGTTTAAAGACATACCTCTCACACATAAGGTAAATCAAAGATACACAATAAGCAAATGTTATTAATATAAATGCTTCCTTCAACTTGAGAAGCGTTAAGGACTTCCACTTGCTTTCTTTACATACACTATCGGTGGTGTTCGTGTTATTGTGTTTATGACGTTGATGACTGTGGTGTAGTAAAGCAAGTTGGCGTGTCCTTATTTTACCTAAAAATTCAGATATAAACTCCAACATGAAAATAGAGCTATTCATTTCAGGTAACTTTTTAAAAACATTCCTGTTTATACCAAAAGAATACATCTTAGGAAGGAAAAGGCGTGTGTCTTCAACACTAATGAAGTCAGGAAAATGTTTTTGCATCATGCAAACCTGGGATGAATATACCAGGGCAGCACGGCAAGCACTGCTATTGTGGCGAAAAGAATGCTCAGTGAATGTTTCCATTGATTTTGAAAACTTGGGCAGTATGTTTGTGAACGCATCCGCAAGGATTTGAGCAAGCTTCGGTTCATTGACGTCTAGCAGATCAACTAGGTCTTGCATTTCTGGTTTTCCGTGAAATGGAGGAAAAATTAATTGACAGCTACCCCGTGCGTATTTTGCAATGAACTGTTCTATTGTTGAAAATGCGGCATGGTTTTTCGTAGTTGTCGACGAAAGTTTGATGGCCAGCAGATTCTGATAACATCCCAAAAATATTCCCAAGCCAAGCGACCACAAGATGTATATTTGACTTCTAGTGAACAAAACTGATCGATCAAACGGTGTTAGATGGTTGACTCGACGCATTATGGCAGACAGCATCTTTGGGCAGACTGCGAACATCAAAAGAGTTCCAGCCAGTATGGCAATCCAAGCTTGCCAGGTGACACTGTTAACCATAAACCAATCCACAGCAATCCGTGTTTCCTGAACTCGAGTCATCAAGACATAATGGTCTATTGTACTCAACGGAAGAAGCGTGACATTTGGCGTATATTTCTGCCAAGCTTGTAGTTCATTTGTCGTAGCACTGACATCAGCTATTCCTAAAATGAAGATTAAAGGCCGGTTCATTCTCGTCCCTTTCTGGTCCCTTTGTCGTCCTTTTGTCGTCCTTTTATGGTCCTTTTGTCCTTGTTCTTTTCAAATTGTCCTTGAAAAATTTTGAGTCGTCCTTTTTCCTTCTCCATCTGTACGTTTCCTAGTTGAACTCAAATTATATGCTCAGTTTTGCTCTCATGAATTGCTGATCATATTACTTCTCAGGTCAGATAAGTTTTAGACCAGTTTCAGTTCAGTGTTAGGTAGAGATCGGCCGGGGCCGGTGGCGGGCCGCGGGCCGACCGGGCCGACCGGGCCGGGCCGGCCCCGGGCCGGCCCCGGGCCGACGCTCAGTCAGACGGCCCGGCCCCGGCCCGGCCCAGCTGCACTGCGGCCCGCGGCCCGCCACCCGCCCGGGGCCGCGTGGCAGCGGGCCGGCCCCGGGCCGACCGGGCCGACCGGGCCGCGGGGTGGAGCTTCAGCCTCGAACCAATCAAATGCAATTATACATATAGAATGGACGTCGCAAACAAACCCCCGTAGAGGAACTGGTCTTCACGGCAACTAGCGAGCTTTGTCTTCAGTTTAATATGAATGTATTTAAAAGCAAGTGCTGTGAGCGGGAACTAAGAAAAACGGCGGGTGGACTATACTTATGTATCTCAGGCTTAAGTTTATAATTTGACTCAAGTGCGCTGCAACAATGTGAGGATTAGCGCAGTTGAAGGTTTTTGTAAACGCCTAAGCTGAGACAGTTTATTGATTATTTGGTGGGGTGCACCCCGACCCCACCTACATCAAAACTGATACAAGTTTCAGTATTTTAGCTTTCCGTTCAGCGTCTGCTATTCATTAATTTATTCTACAGCTATGTAGAGTGTAAGGTCCGAGAGCTCGCGCTATCTTATCAAAGCAACAGCTGGGCAATAAAACTGCTACTTTAAGGGGCAGCTTTGTGTTTGTAATGCAAAACGTTACAGTTGTATGTAAATTATTAGTGAGCTACAGTCGTCCTTGAACTTTAGCAGTCTTTATTACTGATCAAGCGAACCAGGGCCCACCGGGCCGACCGTGCCGGTCCCGGGCCGATTCCCGGCAAACAGCGGGCCGGCTGGGGCTGACCGGGCCGACCAGGCCGCCGGGCCGACCCCGGGCCGACCGGGCCGACCGGGGCCGGCCCGCTGCCACGCGGCCCGGGGCCGGTGGCGGGCCGCGGGCCGATGCCGGCCCGGGGCCGGCCCGGTGAAAATGGCTGCGGCCCCGGGCCGGCCCGGGGCCGACACTTGGCTTAGCGGCCGATCTCTAGTGTTAGGTCACATGACTTCAAACTCTTCATAATTGGTACTGTGTTTTTGTTCTAGGAAAATGTCCTTTTTTTCAATTTTATATAAGGCGTAACAAATAGTCCACTTTTTCCGTAAAGGCTATCTCATTAAGGCAAGAGTACATAATAGCGTCTCACTCTATATAGAAGAAGAGTGAGACACTCTCCAGCCTGCCTGTGTTGTAGCACAGGCAGATGCGCTGGTCATTTTCAGGCTACATGTTGACATTCTATGCAACATGTGACTGGCCAATCAGAAGCGAGCTTCTATTCTCTGATTGGCAGACGCCTGTGCACGTGCTCCAATCATAAAACGGGATAGGGATAAAGGTTAACAACTCATTATATATTCATAGTCCGCTTGTAAAAACATTGAAAAAGGTTTGTAAATACCTTTGGGGGATATTTTGGCAAACTTTCAGCGAAATTAATTGAGAAACTCTGAAGAAATTCAGAAAAGTTTATATCTCAAAAGTTTCTCAATCAATTTCGTTGAAAGTTTGCCAAAATATCCCTAGAGGTATTTGCAAACCTTTTTTAATGTTTTTGCAAGCAGACTATGAATAAATAATGAGTTATTAAGCTTTTATTCCTAACTTAATGCTTATCAACGCATCAGCGATTATATACTAAAGTCTGTTACGCAGGGAATCTACGCGCTGATTGGTCAGCCACATGTTGCATAGAATGTCAACATGTAGCCTGAAAACGACCAGCGCATCTGCCTGTGCTAGAACACAGGCAGGCTGGAGAGTGTCTCACTCTTCTTCTATATAGAATGAGAAGCTATTATGTACTCTTGATTAAGGTTATCCAATTATGTATTAATTAATAATTAATGTATAACTTACCTAAACTGACATACTTCATCATATATGTGTAGTTTGGGGCCGCTGTCAAATGTATGTTAAATCCCATAATATCCATTACTGCTCTGAAGATTGCAGCAATATCTCCTTGATATTTGCAATTTTCTAAAGAAGTAACGACGCATGGCATCACAAAGGGCGGATCAATTACTGTAACGGCTCTTAACGTTATGTTATTCCGCTTCATGGCAAAAAATACAAAAAATTCTATTAGGATGTTAGTTAAACCTACTTCTGTGGCGGTGTGCTGTTTGTTTACTCAAATCAAAAAAATACAAGAGCAAGGAAAATTCTGTGAGAAATTAATTAAAGCCTAACAAAAGGCTGCTTTTATGCAAACAAAATAGGTCCAGATATGGATAGGTATGCAGAGCGATAGAGCTTTTGATGTATCATTATATCACTGGTGAACTTTTCTACTGGTGTACACTGAACACACACTTACTTTTGATCAGTAGTAGGTATGCGTTAATTATATATACTTTAGTCGGAGTACCTAAACGGTTTGAACAAGTAGAAGCTGTATGCAAAAGGTGTTCTCATTAAGCCCATTGGACCTGAGTAAATAGGAAAACCAATTAAAAAATCTGCTGCGCAGCAACTTTAGGTAAACAGTGTAGCTCATAGTATAGAAGTGATCTGGCCACAAAAACGTAATCCCAATCTTTCGCTAAAACTTTGAGGAAATAAATTATGCACACAATAACTACTATTGCTCTTACAGTGCTTCTCTGAATTGCAACAAAATCTTCACATTCGAGTGCCGCTCCTGCGTTATTTGAATTAAGGACCGCGCCTACAAGTTTTCCTGCGCTTTAATGATTTGCATTTATCACTTCATACTCTTGATATTATCAGAAATACATAATAGGGAAGAGTATGACACTCTTCCCTATCTTAGCTAATTGGCCGGAACTATGCTTCCCTGGCTTGAGGGGGGTCCCCCTGGAATCCAAGACATGTCTTGATTTGAGAGGGGACCCCTCCTGAAATCAAGGGGTAGAATGGCTGTTTCAGCTGGAGCATCGTTCCGGCCGGTTAACTAGAATAGGGAAGAGTGTCATACTGTTTCCTATTATGTACTCTTGCTATTATGTACTCTTGATATTTTGTATGTTTGGTGGTTTACTCGTCACAAAAGTCACGTTATTTTGTCCTGTTTAGTACAGAATGTGTTCGGAGACAATTATATTGACATTGCTGAGTAGTATTTTTATTAAATGCATTCATAATTTTATGGCTGTGATGTGTGATCGCAATGCAACAGTGTAGTCAACCATTTCCATTAAAATTATTAGAATCAAACTGTATATTTAAAAAAAATAAGCCTCATTGCCAATAAATGCAATCGTGAATAGCTAAAACGGACTTTATTCTAATGCGTTCTGGCAAACTGTTGTAATGTATAATCATTCCACTCTCAACATTTACAGGTGACGAATTACTGTTCAAAACAAAAAAAACAAGTCGGGTGACATCAACGGGTTGCCGACAGTGGGTAGAGGACCCTCTATTCTAAGCAAAGGACCCTCTATTCTAGGTAGAGGACCCTCTGTTCGTGTTCAGGGGCTCAAATTACCCCTAGGGACGTCAAAATCCCAATTTCGAAAATTTGACCCCTGGGGACCCCCTGGGCAGCGTGCCCTAGGGGGGTCATGGAAGGGTCCCGAGGGGTCCTAGACGAAAATGGACCTCGGATTCGTGTTCCGGGGCCCAAATTACCCCTAGGGACGTCAAAATCCCAATTTCGAAAATTTGACCCCTGGGGACCCCCTGGGCAGCGTGCCCTAGGGGGGTCATGGAAGAGTCCCGAAGGGTCCTAGACAAAAATGGACCTCGGATTCGTGTTCCGGGGCCCAATTTACCCCTAGAAACAACAAAATCCAAATTTCGAAAATTTTACCCCTGGGGACCCCCTGGGCAGGGTGCCCTAGGGGGTCATGGAAGGGTCCCGAGAAGTCCTAGACGAAAATGGACCTCGGATTCGTCTTCCGGGGCCCAAATTACCCCTAGGGACGTCCAAATCCAAATTTCGAAAATTGGACATCTGAAACCCCCTGGGCAGGGTGCCCTAGGGGGACCCCCTGGGCAGGGTGCCCTAGGGGGGTCATGGAAGGGTCCCGAGGGGTCGTAGACGAAAATGGACCTCGGATTCGTCTTCCGGGGCCCAAATTACCCCTAGGGACGTCCAAATCCAAATTTCGAAAATTGGACATCTGAAACCCATCTTTTACACCCTTTTATACTAATGGCTGAAACATAACCCCAACAGGTTTTGTCCATTTTCCCTTCAAGGTCACGTGACGCGGGCCCCCAAGGGGCCACGAGTCCATAAAGTTGGGGGGTGCAAGTACTAATGGTAGAGATCCCTCCACCAAAGTTTGGGACCAATCCGACCAGGGGGGGCTGAGAAAAACCTGTTTCAAATTAGTGTCCGGAGAATAATTACAATATGAACTATCCTAATAATTATGATAATTCTGCACTGGATCTGTAACTTTCAAGGTTGTAAGACCTACTATCCTTAAGTTATGACGCCAAAACGCCAAACTTTTTACGTTTAGGCAGCAAAACATGAAGTCGATCTATTTTGACGTTTTTCGGCAAGTAAGATAAATATAACCCTAATGTTTTTGGTATCACCAGAAAGCTCTTTCTCTGCCCTAACTAACAGTGAAAACTAGAACTTTTTACGCGGTACCAGAATAAAGTTACAACCTAAAGTGCGTCAAAATGACGCAATATTTAGTCAAAATATTTTGACGTTTTTCGGCATATAAGTCAGCGGTGACCTATAGTTTTTTTGGTATCAAATGAAAGCTCTAACTCTTAGGTATCCAACAACGAAAACTTAATCTTTTTACGCGGTACTTGAAGAAAATTACGGCCAAAACCATGGCGGTGGTTCAGTATTATTAATATTTCAAATGTATTTTGACGCTATTGGGAACATGTCAGCCAGAATCTATAGTTTGGTTAGTGTCAATTGAAAGCGCCTTTTCTGAACTATCGAACTGCGGAAACTCGAAAATTTTTGGTGGACCCTAAGACAAGTTATTCCCAAAACCGTGGTGGCTGAAAAACATCATTATTTGGTCAGACGTTTTTCGGTATATAAGTCAGCGTCAACGTATAGCTTTTTTGGTATCAAATGAAAGCCCGTTTTCTGCTCTGTCTAACTTTGAAAACTAGAACCTTTTACGTGGTACCTGAAATAAGTTATGGTCAAAAGTTCTTTTTGAAAAACAATTTTGTTCGAAAAAATTCCTCCGCGACTACTCACACCACAAACGTATCGAACAAAGTTCGAAAAAATTGAAATCATTATAACTTGCGTCAACCTTGACGTAGAAACACAAAATTGACAGCATTCAACTCAGAATTGAAAGGGCTTTCGGATGATACCTTACATGACGTTTACGGACGCAACGGCCAGTCACGTATGACTATTATTTTTATACTGACCATTGGTCGCCGTTTTACGTCATCATGCGACATATCAATTGATAGCTCTTGACAAGCGCAAGCATATAAAACAAATTTCACGTCGATACCATAACCCTAACAAACGTTATGGCTCCTGGAATTTTTCCCTTTAGTGGACTACCTATAATCACCTCATATGCGATCAAATCACATTGAAATTTAATTTTAAACAAAATTTGAAAAAAATTTCAAAATTTTTTATTGTCATAGAATAACTTACGTCAGATCTAGATTTGGTCGAACTAGTCTAAACTAGACGCACTAGTCTTGTTACAATATGAACTATCCTAATAATTATGATAATGATAATAATTCAACTTCTACCAGTCATATAAACATACTGAAAACGTCAAATTGTAGAGCTACATATTCTGCACTGGATCTGAAACTTTCAAGGTTGTAAGACCTACAATCCTTAAGTTATGACGCCAAAACGGCAAACTTTTGACGTTTAGGCAGCAAAACATGAAGTCGATCTATTTTGACGTTTTTCGGCAAGTAAGACAAATACAACCCTAATGTTTTTGGTATCACCAGAAAGCTCTTTCTCTGCCCTAACTAACAGTGAAAACTAGAACTTTTTACGCGGTACCTGAATAAAGTTATAGCCTAAAGTACGTCAAAATGACGCAATATTTAGTCAAAATATTTTGACGTTTTTCGGCATATAAGTCAGCGGTGACCTGATAGCTTTTTTGGTATCAAATAAAAGCTCTAACCCTTAGGTATCCAACGGTGAAAACTAAATCTTTTTACGCGGTACTTGAAAAAAATTATGGCCAAAACCATGGCGGTGGTCCAGTATTATTAATATTTTAAATGTATTTTGACGCTATTGGAAACATGTCAGCCAGAATCTATAGTTTGGCTAGTGTCAATTGAAAGCGCCTTTTCTTAACTATCTAACTGCGGAAACTAGAAAATTTTTGGTGGACCCTAAAAAAAGTTATTCCCAAAACCGTGGTAGCTGAAAAACATTATTATGTGGTCAAAGACGTTTTTCTGTATATAAGTCAGCGTTAACGTATAACTTTTTTGGTATCAAATGAAAGCCCGGCTTCTGCCCTATCCAACTTTGAAAACTAGAACCTTTTACGTGGTACCTGAAATAAGTTATTGTCAAAAGTTCGTTTTGGAAAACAATTTTGTTCGAAAAAATTTCTCATCAACTACTCACACCATAAACGTATTGAACAAAAGTTCGAAAAATTGAAATCGTTATAACTCGCGTCAACGTTGACGTAGAAACATAAAATTGACAGCATTCAACTCAGAATCGAAAGGGCTTTCGGATGATATCTTACATCACGTTTACGGACGTAACGGCCAGTCACGTATGACTATTATTTTTATACTGACCATTGGTCGCCGTTTACGTCATCATGTGACATATCAATTGATAGCTCTTCACAAGCGCAAGCATATAAAACAAATTGCACGCCGATACCATAACCCTAACAAACGTTATGGCTCCTGGAATTTTTCCCTTTAGTGACTACCTATAATCACCTCATATGCGATCAAATCACATTGAAATTTAATTTTGAACAAAATTTAAAAAAATTTTAAACAATTTTCATTGTCATACATTAACTTACGTCAGGTACAAGATTTTGTCGAACTAGTCTAAACTAGACGCGCTTGTCAAATTTGAAGTGAAATTGTCAAATTCAGTTTTGAAGTAAAATTTAAAATTTTTGAATTTATTGAAAGATTTTATTGTCAAACACTGCTTGACTACGTGAGATCAGTTACTAGTCTAAACTAAACGCACTAGGCTTGTAATAATAATTAATAGGATATAAACTATCCTAAGCAAAATGATAAATATAATAATTCGGGTTTGAGTATACCAATAGAAAGACAAAGTTATGCTCATTAACACACTTATACGGATTAATAAAAATTGGTTCAAATTTTAAAATTTTAAAATTATTTTTACCAACTTCATTAAATCACCACAGGAACTTACCAATTTAGCGATATTTTAAACGTAAGTTCTCTGTAGCACCGGTGGCGCAGTGGATTAGCGTGTGGTTTCTACGTAATACGTTACGGCGAACCAGAGGTACCCAGTTCGATTCTGGGCCGATGCAACTTTTTCATTTTTTATCTTTTTGATTTTCATAACAAAGATTGATCATTTTTGTAATTTCACGTGGTATGTGCAATCCATTCCCAGCCAATGGGATTGCTCAAAAACTATATAAATATGCAAATGAGTTTAAAGTTAAGTATAAAAGGGGGCGGAAAAATGAGAAGATCGTCAGTCTTGACTGACCAGCAAGCCGTCTAGTTTGACGGCTTACTATTTTTGTGAGCTGCGGCCTTCTAAGAGGAAGGTTCGCAGCTCCACCCACGCGGTTTCGGCTTTGCCCGATGTCCTGTGGTAGGCGGCAGTTTTCAGCCAAAATATTGGTTGAGAGCTGCCTAAACAGTGAGTCCCTTTAAAGGTGACAGCTGTGAGCTTTTAAGCTGCACCTTTCTCCTTTAAAGGTGACAGCTTTAGAAGCTGCTGCTTTCTAAGGTTCACAGCGTAAGCTGCAGGAGCTGATTTTTGGGTTGCGGTTGGGGTTGGGTCGTGTTCCGCGCCCTTCCAATTCTGAATGAGCATGTGTTTGAAGGAGCGTTAATCAACAGATTCGAAACTGATTTAAATTTAAAAAAAAATAAGCCGCTTCTGAATAGTGAGTAGCTACCAGCTATGTACGTAATTTAGAACTTGCATTGAGCAGTCAAATCAAATGGGCACTGAACTGTCAAACTGTAACTACTCAGAAACGGCTCATTTTCATCAAAAGTATTTTGTGGTTATGTAATGTCGCAGCCTCATATCACCCCTCATCTGACAGTTCTGACAATTTCCTCCCAATAAGGGCTGACTGTACAGCGTGCACAGTGTGTAATCTAATCGCTAACACTTGCATTCGGATTGAATTTGCTGCGTTATTATGAATTATCAATTAATCAATGAACTAGACTCAATTTGAATCAATCTGATCTAGTCGAACTAGTCTAAACTGGACGCACTAGACTAGTATGAACTATACTAAAAATAATGATAATGACAGGATCTTCATGATACTTCTCAAAAATGTAGTACATCCTGTGGTAAGCGTTGCAAGATGCATAATTTTTTGATAAACGCGTCTGGTGCTGGTTATAGCGGTCTTTGTCCGGGCGCCAAGGTTCAAAACGTCAACTTTTAGTAAGGGGGTCATGTGACCCATCAATCGAAAGCGCTTTATCTCACCAATTGAATAATGAAACTCCCAAGTCGCTACGACCCGCATAACAAACGTTATAGGACTTTAAAGGAATTCACCCCATAGAACACTGTTATCATAATTAAATCGTAATTACTACATTACGAAAAGTGTTCTTTTTTTCATATCCTTAAAGGCGCCATAACTGGCCTTCAAGAACTCGGACAGACACAGGATTAGCATCATTGGATTGCTGGCGTGAAGGGCTTTCAAAAGAGGGGTCACATGACTACATGGCACTTCAGATTATCCCGAAATAAATATCTTGGGGTACGGTCACGTGACAAGGTCATGTGACCCATCATTTGAAAGCGCTCCTTAAATCACGACGATTAACGTTAGTTTCATGCTTGTGCGTCATCCCTATTGTACGTTGCGGGCCTTTCAAAATCCAACCTTTGTGACTAATCAAAATCAGCCCTACGTTGCGGGCCTTTCAAAATCCAACCTTTGTGACTAATCAAAATCAGCCCATGTTGGATCAAATCTCTTTACATTTCAATTTCAACCATTTTTTACATTTCAATTTGAACCATTTTTTGAATTCAACAAATTTTAACATAATCAGATGCGCTGGACTTTTAGTTGTCAAACTAGTCTAAACTCGACGCACTAGACTTGTAATATTAATAATAATAATAATAATAATAATAACGGACATGACAGATACAAAAGGGTTGCTTTTTGTTGCTTCGCAACTAGTCGGCAACCCAACTAGTCGGGTGGCTACAACGGGTTGCCGACAGTGGGTGGAGGACCCTCTATTCTAAGCAAAGGACCCTCTATTCTAGGTAGAGGTCCCTCTGTTTCTGTTCCGGGGCCCAAATTACCCCTAGGGACGTCAAAATCCCAATTTCGAAAATTTGACCCCTGGGGACCCCCTGGGCAGGGTGCCCTAGGGGGGTCATGGAAGGGTCCAGAGGGGTCCTAGACGAAAATGGACCTCGGATTCGTGTTCCGGGGCCCAAATTACCGCTAGGGACGTCAAAATCCCAATTTCAAAAATTTGACCCCTGGGGACCCCCTGGGCAGGGTGCCCTAGGGGGGTCATGGAAGGGTCCCGAGGGGTCGTAGACGAAAATGGACCTCGGATTCGTGTTCCGGGGTCCAAATTACCCCTAGGGACGTCAAAATCCAAATTTCGAAAATTCGACCCCTGGGGACCCCCTGGGCAGGGTGCCCTAGGGGGGGTCATGGAAGGGTCCCGAGGGGTCGTAGACGAAAATGGACCTCGGATTTGTGTTCCGGGGTCCAAATTACCCCTAGGGACGTCAAAATCCAAATTTCAAAAATTCGACCCCTGGGGACCCCCTGGGCAGGGTGCCCTAGGGGGGTCATGGAAGGGTCCCGAGGGGTCGTAGACGAAAATAGACCTCGGATTCGTGTTCCGGGGTCCAAATTACCCCTAGGGACGTGAAAATCCAAATTTCGAAAATTCGACCCCTAAAACCCACTTTTTACACCCCCTAATGGCTGAAACATAAACCCAACAGGTTTCGTCCATACACACCAGATCCAGTTTTCAAGGTCACGTGACCCGGGCCCCCGAGGGGCCACGAGTCTATCAAGTTGGGGGGTGCAAGTACTCAAGGGGGGGACCCTTCCACCAAAGTTTGGTCAATATCCATAAAGCATTTCACACAAAAAAGTGGCAACATAAGAAGCCAAAGGATTAATAATAATAATTAATATACTTTATACTATCCTATTCATAATAATAATGAAAATATCAACTCAATAGTAAAATATCAGTTAGAACCATGTGTGGTATTAAGACGTTTAACTTTCGAATCTCGTGCAGCCGCTTGGTTCCAAAGTTATACGCAACGTAAAACGGAGTTATTTGTCTGTTGCTACGTGCACCGTTTAAACGTTGTTACTGAAACCACAGTACTCAGCATCTGTTTCATCAAAATGTCTACAAGAAGCGTTAATGCTTCATACTACACTGCTAAGCTGTGACTTTGAGTTTAAAAGAGCGTAAAATGGAGTTATTTTTCCTCCGCAGAATCCTCCGCGACAGGCCATTTTTGTAGTTAGTTATTTCTGGCGGTTAACCACAAAAATGGCCACAGCTTTGGCTAGGAACATCGTAGAAAGATGAAAATTACGTCATTGGAAAGACAATTATTAGCGCTTTCAAATGACATCACATGATGGCGTCACTTTCTGAAAATAGGTCCAAATTTCACATTCTAAATATTGACGTACGCTAAACGTCACGTCACAGGGTCATGTGACCCATCATTTGAAAGCTCTAACAATTTCCTCCTAAATGACGTTAAAATTATAATTGTACCACTACCGTATCGAAAGCTATGGCCCCTGAAAACTTTTCCTAAAAGGGGCTAATTGTACAGATCACACCATGAGTGATCAAATCTCTGAGCAATTGAATTTAGGCAAAAATTTAAAAAAATTTTGTTCATTTTTCAAAAAATGTAACATAAAACAGACTAAACTAAGATAAATACGACATGGTCGAACTAGTCTAAACTAGACGCACTAGACTTGTATTAATAATTAATAGGATATAAACTATCCTAAGCAAAATGATAAATATAATAATTCAGATTTGAGTATACCAAACGAAAGCTTATGTTACGCTGATCATTATTATTATAGTACCTAAGCTAAATTCTTTTTATGGAAATAAATTTAATTTTTGGAATCAGTCCAGTGTGTTAAATAATAATAACAAACTAACTTAAACCAATTTTAACTTACATTTGTCGTAACCCCCGTGGTGTAGTGGTTAGCATTGAGGCCTTTTACCCCTCTGGTCGCTGGTTCGAGCCCAGCCGGGGGTCGTTTTTTTCAAACTTTTAACTCAAGATTTTTTGAGCACAACAAAAGATGTCATTTCTTTGGTAAGCATTTCGATCATAACACTATGAATACGTATTCGATTCGAATCATATAGTTGCATATCATACTTACCATTTGTTTATCCAAAAAGCACTGGTTTTGACAAATTTTGGCCAAAATTTAGGTTATCGTTTAATTGTTCAAATGGTTTACTGTGACTAGAGTGACCCGCTTTCCTCCCCTATGACCGAATTTTGGGGGCAGTCTTCCCCCCATCCCCTACAAATATTACTTCATCAGAAACTTTTTCAAATTTTCTGTCTAATTGAGGATCCGCGTATTTGCTTCACGCACATACATCCCTAACATACCTCTATAAAACTATCCTATTTTTTGTGATAATAATAATAGTAAAGGCAATGAGCTTTGAAAGTACAGGCAGCAATGTGCCTAGTATAAAAAAACGTCCATTTCTGAACATCGTGTCCTGGTGGTCCGGGTTCAGGTCACATAAGAAAGGTGTTATTTGATTGCTACTCATTTTTAGGATTTTCCATTTGTTATGTAGTGTAGCCTTGTTTATTGAAATAAGGTGTAGTAGGTACTGTCAAAATCGATTAAACTTGATCACCAGACTTTATATTTCTGCTTCCGTGTCTACTTATGGGTGGTATTCTGGCTAAATGCATACGTTCCAGTAGTTATTTTGTTGCAAATTACTCCGCTCTGCAAAATGGTGTGAGTGCGGAGGTAAAAACTTTCGATAGTCGCACAGTCGCATGGTGTTAACTTTGGCTTTTAGAAGAAATTGTCATTGTCAGTGAAATATATTCTCCACTGGATTAGGACGAAGCGGCTGTGGTAAGCGCAAATTGGAGCACTTTTTGTCCATTAGATTACAGTACCGACAAGAATTACTTGCTACAGACTCCGGAGTCAAAGCGGAGTCGGAGTCACTTGATTCCGGAGTCACAGATTAGTGACTCCGTGACTTTTATTAATCAAGTGACTCCGACTCCGGAGTCATTCCAATTTGATTTTATATAATTCAAATTGGCGCCATTCTACGGAGTCATTTGACTCCATTTGGAGTCACTTGACTCCGTGGTGGTATGACATTATGTACGTACGTACAAACAGCCTTGCCTAGCGATGCTAAAATAACTTCAGCTGTTAAGAATCGGTTACCTGCAGGTTTATGTATATAACTTTTTTCTAATTTCGCCGATTCGCATGTGTAATGCGTCATGCCAAACAGTATAAATTGGATTTTCAAGCCAATGTGTGTTGATATTTCTGGTTTTATCCTCCAAAATGTAAGCTGTATTTTAAAATCCCGCGCAAAATTGATTGACACCTGGGTAATAAGCGAACCAGCCAATCAGAGACAAGAGATGCGAAGCTTATAAAAATCTATATGTGTGCCGTGCACAGGCTATGACTTCCCCATAGGAATCATAGTTTTACTTAATAATCCTTATTGTCGAATAAACAGCTTGATTTGATAACTGAGTTTCGTTAAATTAACCTAAAAATATAATTAATTCCATTTGCAAGCGAATGAAAAATAAAATTTAAATTTGGTAGAACAGGATTCGAACTGTAGTCAGTTGGATGCTAAGCAAAAAGACAGACCACTAGACTACTACATCCTACTCTAAGTCACCCACAGCAGCTTTATAAACTTTCATGATTTTTGACAGTGTTACTTGTACTTAAAAAGGTACATTTTGCATGTCAAAAATATTACAATTATACAAAAAGTTATGTCAATAATGAGCTAACAAAAACTGTCGTCATTTGGGCACTAGTAGCCCTGCAGATCTGGGATTGGCTGTTGCAGTCACGTGCTATATTTGCTCCATTTTGATTCGCTGGTTTGTTGAGACATGGCCAAGTACAGTAGGTTTCAACAATGCTCTCTATCACAAAGAAAGTCCCTAGCACTGCTTCAGAACAGTTCGTCCTAAACTGCTCTAAAGCCTGACCAAAAATTGCTGAACCCTAAAACAAATCAGGTGATTATGTGGCTACTCGCGGTACTCTTGATGCTTGCGAATTTGCTATTCCTTCTTTTCTTTTCGCGGGTTTCTTTTTTTGTCAGGGTCCAGCATTTTTTGGTCAGACGCTCAGTTCACTGTGAATTGGTTTTGAATGCATTTTAGAGGATAAAACCAGAAGTTTCAACACACATTGGCTTGAAAGCCCAATTTATACGGTTTGGAATGACGCATTACACATACGAATCGGCAAAAATAGCAAAAAGTTACATACATAAACCTGCAGGTAACCGCAAAGCTTGTCCTAGCTGCAAGATATTGAAAAATAGACGGATACTGGATCAACTGGTGAAAACTTGCCTTCTTTACTTTAAATCCAAAAAACTAATATACTTGTAGTCTTGCCAATGGAGGAAAAAAAACAGCTGATTCTCACGACTACACCCACTACCGAAGCTGAAATCACAGTCAGCAAAACAAGCTCTGGCTGGGTTTGCCTAGAGCTGGTATACACTGGAAAAGAAACAGCAGCTACACCTGCTGAACCCTCGACTGCTGAGCCGACTTGCAAGAAACGAAGAATGCGCTGATTTTTTTGCTTTTTAACAAATTCTAATGTTTAATTTTATTGCATTTACATATAATTTTCATTGTTCGTGTGTGTAATAGTAAAACAAATGGGCATTCATTTTATGATCAAACAAACGTGCAAGTTAACTACTCAATAGTCACTCTTCGCACTCTGCATCCTCATATGCGATCAAATCGCATTGTAAGCCAAAATTAAACTGAATTTAAAAAATTTCCGAAAACATTTTCATGTTACAACACTTCTTGTCCTTACGTTTTAGAATTAGGCGAACTAGTCTAAACTAGACGCACTAGTCTTGTATTAATAATATTAATAATAACAGACATTTCAGATACAAAAGGGTTGCCTTTGCTTGCCTTACGGATGTTGTCTAACTAGTCTAAACTAGACCCACTAGACTTGTAATATTAATAATATTAATAATAACAGACATTTCAGATACAAAAGGGTTGCCTTTGCTTCGCAACTGGTCGGCAACCCAACTATGTTACAATATACTTCGATGACAGTTTTTCCTGTTGCGGCACACCGCAACAGGTCCTTATGATGACCCTAGTACAAAACGTAAGGCTGTGTGATAAAATTAACCGTAGGTGTGTGTGCGTGTGTGTGTAATTCATAATGCCTGTGGATGACTTGAACAGCAAGCTGGCTTCTGTCTGTAGAATTTCTGTGAAGTGGCAACGTAAAGCTTGGCGAGAGATCTGTGCGCGTCTGTGTGTGCTTTGATCACTGTGATTGTGCGCATGTACGTGCACATGGGTGTGTTTGAGAATTGTGTCTGTTCATTTGTTAATTGTGTGCATGTCACATTGTTGATAACCCATACGATTGGAGTATTAGTCAAATGTAGCTCTTTATGTCCTATGTGTACAAATCTAATTGCTCTAACAGTCTCCCAGTAAAATCGACGAACTGTTTCCGAAGAAAAATTGTGTGACAAGTTACACGGTTTTAACCCGTTTGATTCAGGTATGAATCAAATCCAGCTCATTGCTCAAGAGAAGTGGCTGTTACTATTTGGAACTGCTTCGGGTTTTTGCTGAAGTTTTTGACTCTTACTGAAGCTCTTGACTGTCAAGACTGCATACTACGCTAGTGTTGTTGACAAAGTTTCATTTGTAGCTGACACAAAAGTTTAGCCAAGTTTTTTGTTCCTTCTAGAGAAGGAACTATTGTTTTGAAACCAACTCTGCATAGTGTTAAACTGACATCAACATGTTGGTCAGCGTGTATGATTAACGTGTAAAGTCAGCTTGGGAAGTTCTCGCTTATTTTTTTCAAATCTGAGTTAGAGTTCTGAGTGTCAATATTTCAGAGGAAATATCAAACGCAGCCATTAGGTATATAATTGTGTAAAATATTTATTTTAAATCAACCAAACTTATGCAGAATGCAGACACATTTACTGTTCATTTGCATGATAGTCTCTCAAACAGCAAAATTTTGTGATTTTTAAACAGGTTTTCAAGTTAAAATTTCAAAACTTATATTTTAAAAACGTTAGGTCTCACCAAGATTCGAACTCGGATATATGACTGGATTAGGACGAGCCCAGAGTGCTAACCGTTGCACTATGAGAACCAGTCAGATAGAAATACTTAACTAATGTATATAATATACACAACTTCTTTGTGTGCGACTGAGATGCAGTTTCACTTGCCTAATCTAAAATTTGAATAGTGACAGTTAAATTGATGCAGTTTGGTAAAACGTTCAAAATACCATCAAATAGAGTTGTTTTGCTGTGCTCTACTGATTAGCTGAATGACAAATTTTTGTTGTTTTATAGATGCCGTGTTATCAACGATCGGTTGGCTCAGTTGGTTGAGCTATGGATTCAGAATCCTAATGTTAGTGGTTCGATCCCACTCCGGCGCTTTTAGCTTTGCAGTTGGATACGAGAATTGTGTCATGGCCGAAAAGCTCTCAAGTTGGATAGATGCATAGATAGAGAGAAAACGGAGGTACCTGCCATTCTAGTGCTATAACACTAAAAAGTTGACCTACCCGAAATACCTACCATAGGAGAAGAAGAATCTGAATATAGTATATACGCGGCCCCGGAGTTCTGCTGATCACTTATTTTGATTTGAGCTACCACACCATATAACCATGCAATATATAAGACGAGACAATTCTGAGTTTTTATTTTTATACTTTTAATAGTTGAAATAATTACAAGTTAATACAGTTATTATCAGACTTCCATTCACAGAGATTCTACACAAGCAACTTGACAATTATAGACAAAACTTTACATATTATCATACATACCTACATATTCGGAACTGCCAATTTTTCGGAGGCTACAAAATATAGGTAACAGTTTTGGAAGTCTTTTTCAAAGTTTTTTTGGCTTTTTGGTCGTTTTGGCAAACTTGTCAACCAAAATTAGTATGTATATATATAATAAAAAGTGGACAAATACAGACAAACAAAATCCTAGGTTTTGTGCAGTTAGAAGGGTTCTGTAGTCTTGACAACAAAACAACTAACACAACATTGACTAGTCACCGAGTTTTTTCAAAAACTGTCTAAAAAATTTGCTTACGGAAAAACGGACAGCTCTCCCGATATAAATTTTGCATGTACATATAAACTCTGGAAATCGGGAAGAGGCAAATCTGACAACATTAATGCTGAGTTGTCCCAAATCGGATTGAGTTCAGTCTGAAATGGGTTTAAGTTCTAGGTATTTAAATTTTGCTTAATCTCAGCTAAATCGCAACAAACCGCAGTTTTCAACCAAAGTTTGACGCCAATTGCGCTAATTTTCATTGAAACAGCGGACTCAAACCGATTTAAGAATTTAAGCTTAAGCTAAGCCGGATTAAGCTAATTGTTAGTTAATACAATTTGTTGTAGTCCACCGGAAAAATTATAGCAAGCTCGAAATTACATGATACATATACACTTGACGACAGGACAGTGGCGAGATTCAGTCTTATATGTAAAACTGTCACACTAGTTACTGTTACCGTAACAGCACATGATTAGTATTTGTAGGTACTATGGGTTCACTATTCCTCTACCGGAGTAAACGGATAAACTACCTCCGGATTTAAATTACGCGTTTAACCTGCACAGTTGTACAATTAAAGCTAAGAGCTAAGCTGATATAATCCATACTTTAGAATTTTTAAGCCAATTTTTAGCTATGTAGTTTAAACAGCAGTTCATTCGTTTGGAAAAGTTGAAAATATTAAATGAGTAATTTGCTCAGCGAATTAATACCAAATTAAAGTTCTGTACTTAACTCTTCAGCCAATTAATGGAAACGCAATCATTTTTCAAAAAAACCTAAACTACTTGAAAATCGATCGAACGACAATGAACTACAGTCTGACCAAAAGATGCTGACCGTGAGACGAGAAGCAATACGAGTTTTCATCACAAATAGAGATTGCAAGCATCGAGAATTCAAGAGTAAAGCGAGTAGCTTCAAAAACCATCAGTCGATGGTTAGCAACTTCTGGTCAGACTTTAATCAAATCGATTGGATTGACTCAATTTCGCAGCAACCATCACCTCCACAAATGCATGTCGGCGTTTTCTGACAGCGTGACTACAGCAGCGTATGCAGCTGCCATCGTCAAAATAGTTACACCCCATACCGCATCCACACACGTCACCAAAAAGTGGAGTCCGCTTAGGACGGTGGGTCGGAGTAGGGGCTATCGAATGAGGCAAAGCCGTTTTTTCTTTTTCTCTTTGGCAGCATGTTTGACAGTTTCTAGTGGTTTCCATTGCACACGCTGCGTGACATCGACACTGCAAATGACCGGCTTCTGTTAACACCAGCAATGTTAGCAGTAGTAGCGTGAATTCTGAAACAGAAACAAAAATTAGTTTTCTTATGAATACTTAGTATGGTGCTATATACTCGGACCAAAATTACTTGCTACAAACACATAATTTTATACTTTGACTCCGGATAAGTGACTCCGGCTCCGCCTTGACTCTGGATTCTGTATCAAGTCAGTCGGTACTGCATGTATTTGTTAGCATGCAGCGCGAGTAAAGCCCCTATAAAGACTTATCCACTGCTGAAGTTAGTTTGTGTGGGCTTGTTCGGTATTTGGTTTATTTTGACTAAAACTTACAATGACGACTGAGGGTTATGATTGTGAGCAAGTCGACATTTTTTATCTAAAAGCTTGTCCGTCATGTATTAAAAGTTGATCTATACTTTTGCCTCTATTGTATACACTCTTTTTTCCGAATTTTTTTAAACATTCTCGTTTATTTTATTCAATTATTCAGCTTAAAACGATTGAATGTTTTAAAGCAATTTTACTCTGGAGGATTGAATACTTGATACCTGCTGGAGATTAGCAGCTTTGTGTCATATCTAAAACCCCAAGGCATCATTATAAATTGCGACCTATAGAATCACTTAAATTGAGTCACATTGACTAATGCGTATGAATCCTCATCCTATCAATAAAGTATATAGGTACGTCAATGATCAATCGTCGACACCACACATAAAATTTTAACAAGCTATGTGAATAACCCACCATTGAAGTTCAAATCAATCAATTTAACTGAAAAAGTAGACGTTACATTGCTTAACAAAGTCATAGTTTCGTTCCATAGAAGATAGTTAGCATATGTAGCAAACGTGTTCAGCTATGTAGACGACTTCAGTAATTACTGTAGGCAAAGTTACTACTGACTGTCTTATCAATGAAAAGATTACATCATCCTATTTGAGAATTTCTTGGCAAGAAGTTGGTTGGTTGACAAAGAGCTAGCCCAGATTTGAACCAATTCTGGGTTATTTACAACCATCAGCTTACATTCTTTGAAATCCTTCAGATTTTTTTGGCCAATAATTGCGAAATCATGAAACCACCAACAGTGATAATTTTCAAAGCTTTATTTATGGCCATAGCTAAATATTTGCCCACGTATGAACCAAGTTTAGGTGGCGTTATCCTTAGGACTCACGTGCAGCCTAAATTGTACCGATAAAACCACTCTAGTCAGCAAAACATTTTTCTACAATGAGTAGGCGCGGGCGCAGATAATTTATTGAAAGTTTGTACGGATCATTCCAAAAATGGAAACTAAGTGCTTGGGAAAATATCTTTCGGGTGAAATTATAAATAATTGATGTTCCAACGTTGCTTACAATCTGAGACAATCTGTCAGATTTAAAAATTAATTACTTCAGTCACAGAGAAATCAAAGAAAAATTTCGGCGTTCAGAAATCAAAAAATGCCTAATCTAAATAAAAAAAATTCGGGACAGCATTCTTTGAATGAAATGGCTTGGTTGAAAATTCAAAAGGCTTGGTTGAAAACAGAACTTTAGCATTAACATTCGTTTCTCAATAGAACTATTTCTAGTTTTTCCCAGGTTTCAACAGAAGGACAGAAAACAGCTCAAAAATTCATCGGAATCGTATCGAATGTTAAGGTGAATACGTTTAACGAAAGCATCAGTTGAGCCGAATCCCACAATACACGTCGAAGTTTCATTAGCAGACTTACTGTGGCACATTTCATTGAGATTTCCAAGGTCCATGAGGAAATGAGTGGGCAGGTATTAATGGGAGCTAGAAAGGGCAGACAGAGACAAAGGCAAGGCGCGGCACGAGGGTAATCTAATCCGATTGGCTGAATTAATAGTTGTGAAGTGGTCCTGTGGTATTTGCCCAAATGCTTTTATAGTTGCTTCGAAGCTCATGCCAAATTCTTTTCAAAACCGTATTACGTAAGTCGCGCCAACACAGTAGAGAGATTTGCGTACAGATGACTGGACAACAGTCTCACAAAAGAAAGAGAAATTGGGGGATGTAATAGCCAATCAAATCACAGTCAAGTCTAATCTAACATTTTTTTGCGGTTTTTGACGTCATATGCACTGTTTATTGCTCAAAAGTTTGCAATCGGTAGATAAATAGTATTTACTTTCTTAACTAATATGCTCACATTGCTATGGACTGACTGATTATAATAACCCACTGCCTACGTTTGTTAGCAAAACTATTACTCTTATTGGTCGATGTCAATTTTTGACGAACCTTTGTCAATATAGCATAATATCGATTATACTTAATACTTATACTTTAAACTTAATGTTAGAGCAAATTTTAGTTAAGAAAAACTTCAATAGCCCCCACGTTTATACGGTCTGTCAATAAGGGAATTGTTTTTTTACAAGGTTTTGTTGACTTAGCAGTGCAAAAGTCACAAAAATGTCAGCAATTATAGCTTGTTGTGATCAAGATAAGGAGACCTAATAAAATAATAAAAAAACAGCTGATCTGCCGAAGAAGGAACTAAACAAAATAACTAGTCAAAAATTACCTTAATGGAAATTAATAAATAGAAAAGGAATAATAAAAGAATGAAAGAAAGAAAATCCAACTAGAAAGCCACTTAGCAACCACGATTTTTTCAATAACTATAACGTTATATTTATTGAATGACACTGTCGTGTGCTGTCAGTTAGAATTAAGGCTTGAGATTTTTGATTATGGTTGATGGTTGCAGAGCATTATTGGCTAAGACGCCGATTATAGAGATCATTAAAAAGTAGGAGCTTTATTTTTTCAGCATTCTGGCGACAGTAAAATATTGAGTACGGGTACGGAGAAGATTACGACCAGCTCCCTTTAAAACGTTTTTTTTCCAGAACCTCTTTTCGGATTAAGGTTGGGGTAATGATGTCTTTTTGAGTTTGCCACATGACTTCAACAATGCATGGTCGCGCTGCCTGTACGCTCATGATTGTTCGGCATTTGCTGGTTGTGGAGTTGTGGATACGCATGGTTCAAACTTCTGCTTCTGTCACAGCGCTTTGGTCAGCGGTTGTTAAACACTGTGATTGCGGAAAATCTGAAAACCCAGTGTGTGACAGTGTTCCGCTTTTAAAGCATCGGGTTTTGTTGAAGGGCTGCAATGAGAATTGAAAGAAAAAGTGATGTATTGTATTAAAAAGTGATGCCAATTGGAAATGTTTTTAAACAGGCGAGTAAGCTACTTGGATGACGTTATATGCTGGCAATGATTTATGCGAGACATAAATATTATATGAAGACTAAAAAAAGAACAATTTAGTACTTTATTTATGAAAACTTCCCGCTTCTCTCAGATCTTGTTCAAATTGTTGCACGCGTCGATATCTCACCTCATAAACTGAAATTCAGCCAAACTGTCAATAGAGCAGTATGAGGCAATGGTCATAATGAACACTTGCGATGCAATGAAGATGGTGTTACAGTAGTGTGATATATGTATAACTAGCTTAACTCAATCAATCACTAATGTCAGTGACTAACTTGCTCTCCTCTTCGACTAATTATGCGGGGACGGAAGTGATTCTTAATCGTTATCTTGGCTTACCTCAAGGAAACAGTGTTCAAGCAATGTATGTCTGGATTGATGGATCAGGGGAGACTCTGAGGGCTAAATCACGAACTTTGCCAAAACGACCAAAAGTGTTGAGTGGTGAGTGAGTACATAGTGATTTTAAACGAATACAAAATAGGTTACTGGTATAGAAAGATAAAAAGTATGAAATTTTTAGGTATAAAAATAAAAAGTTATAGTCATCAGTAAGTACATAAAAAGGTAAAATGTTGGTCAGGTAAATCTACTAGCAAATCTTTCGGATGATTTTTTCTGGGCAAATCTTCATTGTGTTTCGTGTCGTCCATCGAGACCAATTCTGGAAACCTAGAAATTTTAGGTATGTTTTTTGAGTTTAACAATTTATGTAGCCTAACTACTTCGACCTATGTATGTATGTTACTTGTTTAGAAATGACGGAATGCAAGTTCATTCTTTCATAAAAATGTACTAAATGCTGCAACATAACATAAGCTTTAAGCCTTAACACAAAAAATTATGTTTAGGGAAATACTTTTTTACTGTAAGAAATTGTTTGGGCACTGGTTTTTTGTTTTAATCAATAATTAATACAGATTTGCCAGTGTGGAATTTTGATGGTTCAAGCACTGGTCAAGCCGACGGAGTCAATTCGGACGTCTTCCTCATTCCTGTGTGTACCTTCCCCGATCCCTTTAGAGGCGGAGACAATATTCTGACTCTATGCGAAACCATGAACTATAAAATGGAACCAACCGGTAAATTTTGGGAAACTACACAAATACGTAGGTATATGCGCGCATTTCCTACCAAATTCACTTTTGTATCTTTACCTCGGATGGAAGTAATGGTTTAGTTCGGAAGTTCGGAATCAAGCATTACGTAAAATATACTATTGAGAAAATAATCACTATTGGTCCGCAATTTACAAAAAGTTTCACGCTCTTGTCCACCGAGTTTAGCAAAAACAACTTTCTTATTTGCAGCAAACCTGTCTCTTATTTATCACCAGCTTGTGTGCTACCCCAATTCCACCCAAAGGTATTCTAATTCTACCCAGTGACGCTCAGTAGTGTCAGTTTTGTAATAATGTAAATTGTTTTGTTAGTCACAATAAAGTTCTCACAAAAGATTATGAATCATTGAAAGTTCCAACAACTTTAAACACTTTCAGCAAGCAATCACAGAGATTCCTGTTACAAAGCAATGATAGAAGCCAAAAACGAGAAGCCTTGGTTCGGAATGGAACAGGAATATACCCTGCTAGACAAAGACGGTCATCCGCTGGGCTGGCCAAAGGGGGGATATCCTGGTCCACAAGGTGATTGAATTTTCTTCTGTGATATGTTTTGCATTGGTCGATGATACCTGCTCGTTCGTTACTTCGACTTACTGGATCACTGAGTGCATTAATACCATCAATCGCACTGCTTTGGTTGGTGTTTCTCACTTTCAAACCTGTTAGCTTAATTTTAATTTAATTTTTAATTAGCACTGCACTTGACAACAGTGAGTCTGTTATGCCATTTCATTATCTATTAATCATTACAATAGCATCATCCATAACTATGTACCATAAATTCTAGGGCACTAGAACGCTGTTTTCAACCTTTAAACTCCGCTTAGGTCCCTACTATTGTGGCGTTGGCAGCAATAAAGTGTTCGGTCGATGCGTTGTGGAAGCCCATTATAAATGTCTGATTTATTCTGGCATTACTGTAGCGGGAGAAAATGCCGAAGTTATGCCAGCACAAGTAAGTTTACTTTAATGTCATCTAGGAGAGTTACCTACATAATAGTGTCTCACTCTGTGGAACTTAGGGCCTTAGCTTATCCCAACTTGGATTTAACGGATTAGATTTAAATTAAATTTGCTTATAGCGCAGCACAAAATGAAAATAGCCGGCTGAAATTTTGCCCCACATGGCTCACATACAGTACCTCGGTGTGTGCCAAGTTTCAATAAATAACATTTAACTGACGCTGCGTTATTGACGAAATAAAGTTAAATCTAATCCGATAAATCCAATTTTGGATAAGACCCTTAGTGCGACACTATTATGCACTCGTGGTGGCTTATTCTAGAATCGGCGTATTCTTCAGCAAATTCGTGTCGCAACATGATGTTGCGACTTGAGCACAGCACAAAATTGTAAGAAGCGAGCAAATATTGCAGATTTGAGAAAGTTCATCTTTTTTGAGATGGTAAACTTACAGGAGCAAGACACGGTATAATTTCTGGTATCAAGCCAATTTCGCAAAACTTCCATTTCAAACTTAGGGATATAATTAGTATACGTTTCGAAATGCTGTCGAGACTAACGTTATCAACGGTATTCAAATATAAACAAACAATAGACTTGCGAAATAACATAAGTTACAAAAACACGGTTATTCACGGTTATTCGAAAATGACAATTCAAGATATATTTAGTTTTTTGTTCCTTCTAGAGAAGGAACTGTTGTTTTGAAATCAACTGTAGGGTAAAAGTAGCAGGCACATGTTGTTCAGCGTATATGATTAACACGTGAAGTCAGTATGGGAAGCGACTGCTCTTTTTTTGTAAACAGGTATTTTCTTACAATTTTTACGCGGCGGCCTCAGCCGCCGCGTATATACTATATTACAAAAGCTCGATTTCCATGTATCGGCTTTCCACTGTGTTAGTTGAGTGGTACAAATTGGTAGGTCTTGAAAGTACATTGTTTGTGTGTGCGTGTGTGTACATCGTGTGTGTTAATCTTGAATCACAGCGTATAGTGTCGTGAATAACTCATACTGCTTATCACGTTCGCATGTCTGCCGAGTGCTGACAAATTTTGCACACAGTAGGCAGTAATGACGAAACCTGTCGCAACAGTGTTTCTTAGATTGTTTATGAGCGCGTCGGTCGGTACCACAAAACTTCGAGGTCCACAAGACGGCAAACCATATTTTGGAATGGCTATCGGTTAGGAAATTATGATGCCATTGCACTATGACAACAAAATTGTCAACGGCTGAGTTCACCAGTTGACATTAGAACGAAAACGCAATTTCCAAGATATTTTAATAACTTGGTGTTTTTTGACGCGGTTGTATTGAAATTGCATGAATAACGGTTTTCTGTTACAAGGTTTGTACTTAAAGCTTTTCACCTTAAAACTTTAACAACCTTGAAAAACTGAAAATTTTGAATGCAAGATGCAGCTTAATACGCATATTAAAAGTGTTGGCCTTAAAAACTGTGATGCCGCGTTTTATATTCGAAGAATATCCTCGGCAATTTATCTGAGCATGTCGCAACGAAATCTGTCGAAATTTAGTTAAACTTTACTCGCAAGACGTGCTTGTTAATGAAATAATGGTCAACAACACTTTTCACATGTATTGAATTGTCATTTTATTCGAATTTTGTGATATTAAACTTTTTGGTATGGTAAATTTTCAGACTAGATACACATGCTAATCACGTGATTGTCTAGACTGATGTCTGTTTTCGTACTATGCTTCTACATAGTCATGACCAAACATCTTTAATCATCGAAGTTGGGTGGACGAGTGGTCAAAAGCGCCAGTACGAAGATTTGTACACATCAAGGCCCAAGGTTCGACCCCCATAAGTTGTTTTTTTGCCAAAAAATACGCAATTTTTGTCTGCAAAATAGTTTTGACAGGACATTCCCTTGTAAAAATTTGCAACTGCGTGCTGAAATCACAAGCAGCTTCGGCAACTATGGAATGTGCTTTCGGCAAAACTGTTGAATTATAGTGTGAATTCAACACTTACGCACTGAAACTAAATAAAGTGAATGTATATAAGTGTTACTGCTTTTTATATGATAGGAAATGCACAAGCGTAAAGTAGAATCGAAATCTGTTGCGTAAAACAAGCAGAATTTAGCAGAATTTGCGCTCGGCAAAGGAACCCTGCCCCCTTTTGGGGCCTGCTTGTTATGATTACTGTCATTGGTTTCCACTTCTCCAGTAAGTAAAATGCGATTAAAACATTTATTCCGGCTTCCTGAATGACGAATGTACGTATATTTTTAGAATAATGAAAAAACCTTATAAAATGTATAAAAACAGTGCAACTTTCTAGTTGAACGATATCTACAATTTTTCGCACTTTTAATAAAAGTCTGTATAAAACTTGTCGTCGAAAACTTAAAAAAACTGTAAAAAAATGTCGCAGTTTCTCGTTTATGTCTTGCATTTGAAATTTGACATTTCAGAAATACCGACTATTTTAAACACATATTCGGCATCCCGTCCAGTGTTTAACCAATGTACCTGTACGTCATCTAAGTCATTATTCAAAAAATAAAAAAAACAAGACACTTGAAAAAACAAAAAAGATAGGTACTCATAAATTTTTCACAAACAAAAAATTAAATGAAACTTCTCCATTCCCAAATTGAAGCAATTTCCACTTTAGGTACGCGTCATCGTGTTTACGATGGCTGCATATCGACTAGTACAGTCCTGGACAGAATTATTTAAGGTGGTAGTTTCGTATATGCAGCTTTTTTTGCTGAGCTGTTACTCGGTTGTTTCAGAAGCTATTTATAAGCGGTTTTTTGCATCTCATAGACAAAGAAATACAGCATAAGCACATGTATTTGTTTTGTTAACAATTTTAACAGTTTGTCCAAAATACGCTGTGAAATATCTCAAATTCGGCATTTTTTCAAGTTTTTGCTTTATGTTTCATTTTGGAAAGAATATGACTTGATAAAGTTTAATCCCAATTTAGTCTCAATTTACTTGTATAAGTGTCTCAATCCATGCATAGTTTCATTTGGCTAAGTCATCACGTTGCTTCAGTATTTTAAATCTAAGCTTCAAAATAAAACTTATTTGAACTTTGTAAAACTTTATGGTTTGAGAAAACAAAAACTACAATGCCTATAAATAATTGCAAAAAAAGGAATCTAGACATTTTAGATTTCTTCATTTTGGTTAAATATTATGAATATAGACTGCAAACATTAATCAGCAAATTGACACTTTTGAGTACATGACGCATCTTTTAGTGTAATGAACGTGTATGCGTTCCCATGGCAACCATGGCAATAAATTCAACCACCATAGTCTAAAGTGACCTATTGTCTTTCAATATGACCGCTAATACAT
>JASANF010020386.1:0-13823 GCA_030248245.1 Trissonchulus sp. WLG1_4 | reverse complement strand
CCGGTTTACCCTCTATGAGAACTGTTTCGGGTATATAATTTTTATTAGCCGGTGACTGTGGGCACGCACTAGTGTAAGTAACGTTCGCCCTTCAGCGGTTCGTGCGCTACAACGCTCACGAAACACGCTGTAGGTTCGAGAATGTCAACCGGGCTTTCCCGTTTTTGGAGTTTTACGGGTATATAATGCTCAGCTAAAGGAGATAGTTCCACGTCTTCAGTCAGAATTACCGACATGCCCTTTGGCAATTTATTTTTCAAAACCGCTATATATAGTACTGTATATAGTTTTTTCAAATCAGAAGGTGATAGCATATTGGCCTAACCAAACGGACCATGAGAACTGCGTGTGTGCCTAAGTGCAAGTGCCAGTTGTGCTTACCCAGAAAATCGAGACCAAGAATGAGATCATAAGGACAACTCTGTGTCACCTGGCACTCGTACTCATGCACATAGTTACGAAATTGTAATTTGCCCTTCACTGCTGCTATATAGGGCATCTTTTGGTTATTTGCCGTCACCGCTTCCGGTGCTATAGGTGCTGTTTCAGAGGTGAAATGACGCTTTTGTTTTAGCGCCTCATATAATTGACCAGACATAATAGACATAGTTGCACCCGTATCAAGCAAGGCAAAAACCGCAAGACCCGCTAACTGTACAGCAATGACGCAAGCTTTAGCGATGGAAAAGCGCGTTTGAGAACCTACATAGTACGTAACGTCGTTACTCAATTCTTGACGTAGGTTTGACGGTATTTCAGAAGCAAATGCAGGCAATTCAGGGAAATGTTGATCTGGGGATTCCTCATGATTTTCCAATTGGACCTTCTTTTTCTTTTTCGCCTTTTTCTTTTTCCCTTTTTGAGGGGAGGGTCGCCCCTCCATGCCCGCTTTTTCACCCGACTTTTGACGATTACCGGATTGGTTTTTCTTTCCAGTGGGGACTAGGGTAGGTGCGTAACACACCTTGGACGCACCCTTTTTGGGACGTTCCGCCGGCGTCGGCGGATCTTTCCCTTTGGGTTTGCCCTTGGTTCCTTGCCCCTTTTTTGCTTCCCGTCGAACCTGCGTATCGTTACGTATATGCGTACTGTAAAAATCAGAATTTGTCGTCGATTTTTGACTCAGCTCTACCAATTTTGAAGTTGGAACTTTCCCCTTTTTACGCTTTTTGCGTTTCTCAGGCTTCTCACGCTGTGCGTTTGCTTCAGAAATTTTGCAAATTTTTTGCAATTCGTCAGAATTTTCGTCTCTCAAAACTGCAAAACGCACCACAGTTGGAATTTCGGAATTTGAGATTGATTTTGAATTTGCCGAGAAACTTTTGCGAAACACCTTTGCAGGCGGCGTAGGTGAGTGTCTGGTCGCATGGCCAGATTGCTCTCCTTTGTAGCCGTACTGCGATCCCCGCGCACTATGCAACCAAAACTTTTGACGCTGGGAATTTGATTGCGCAGCAAAATTACGAGCATCCGGATCAGAATTTGAGAAATGTGGCTGACGATAATTTTTACCGGAGCCGTACTGAAAATTTTCGCGCTGTCGACAGTCATTATATACGTACGTACGATTTCGCGCACTATTACCTGACCTGCCTGCGGAATTTTTGGTGAAAAATTTCCCGCTAGAATATGCACCCGGGCCCTGGGGCACACTCCATGAGGCTCTGGTCGGTACCGGCGGCTGGTAACTGCTCCTGTGGATATTTTGTGTGAGCCACTGCACGTACTGCTGCAATCCCTGTTGGAAATGTGGTTGCTGAAACTGAGTACAGGGGTGGGGATATGCGACTAGCGCATTAGGTGGAGGGGGGTTCTCAACATTTACACAGGAAAACACTTGTGTTTGGGTGGGTGAACCGGGGTCAGTTTCAGAATTCGAATTAAACCAGCGAAAAATTTTCCATCGTTCGGCACTGCCGATATCAGAATTATATACAGTTAAATTTGAGATTGCACTAGAATTAGACGACGAGTCTGAATTTGACTCCACATAAATTTTCGAATTGTCGGGACTTGTTTGTGACAATCTATCGGCATCGATAGAGCGGCCACGCCCAACTGTGCAATCTGAAATTTGGCTGGCAATATCACAAAACAATTCAGATGAATTTTCTGAAAAACTGTCCCCTGCGCTTTCAGCTTGGGGGAGATCAGGGACCTCCTCTCCCCCGCTTAGCGAAAATTTTTGTTGGAAGGTCCAGAGAATGGGGAGGGGTATGTCGGTCTACGGTCGTAGTGCTCCTCACGGCGGGCCTGGCCACGGCCGCGTTCTCCACCGCGCCCACGGTAGGATCTACCACGGGTGTTGTGAAAAACACGATTTCCGCGCCCTTCCTGTCGCTGAGGGCACTCACGAGCATAGTGTCCGTAGTTCTTACAGAACCGACAATCAATATTACGTAAATCCCCTCGGTTTTGACCCCGTCCGCGGCCCCCTCGATTTGATTGCCCCATGAAACAAATTGGTGGTAGGTAGAGCATGTGCTCCGGGCAAACATCAGTAAAATCAGAATAGGAGGGGTATTCAAAATTCGGCTCTTCCCTCTCAAATTCGGGGACCGTGGACACTGAAAGCGCATCAATTTTCTTGTTCAACTGTGCCACCTGTTCACCCAAATTTTTCGTCACAGTAAAGTATTCGTTTAGCCGTGAGGCCAAACAATCTGTGGGGGGTTTCGGCATAGTAGCAGGGGTAGCTCCTGTCGGAAAATCCGTTGGCAACAACGGAGCGTTCCGAGCTCCCGCTAATAAAGCCGAAGCGGTTGCCATTGTCCCCTCAGCGAGCAGTGAATCCTTCTCCACTCCCGAAATAATATCCATGATTCGGGATAAATTTTCAATACCGCCCCCAGTCCAATTTTTAGCATCTGCCAAAACTGAGATGCATTTGGCCCGCAATTCCGGTCGGAGACCCTTTTTCAACTGCTCTATAATTCTTTTGGAGCGCTCATTTTCGGGTTCCAACGGAAATGCTTTCACGGCCAGCAAATGCAAGTCAGTAATAAAAATGTGGGAGCTTTCACTCGGTAACTGATATCGGGAGAAGAATTTATCTGCCCACTGTTCCTTTGTTACCGGGAAAGGTTCGTAGAGGCGAAAAATGAGAGCTTTGAGCGCCTCGTATTCGTTGGGTAGCCCAATTTCTGTCAAATGTGAGAAAACTGAGGCCGTGACCAGATTCAACAACAGAGAGTACCACAGATTCTCCGGAACTGAGTTTATCCGGGCAATTGATTCAAAATTTCTGACCCAATCTGTGATTTTCACCTTACTCTCTGAGCCTTCAAACGGCTTCAAATTATTTTTGAAACAAATCAGATAGTCACGACGAGCCATTGTTGAATCTGTCAAGTTTGGACCCAACGAACCGTTTCCGGTAGCAACTTGCGAAGATGACTTCGCTGTCCCTAGCTGCGAAAAATTTTCAAAATTTTGACAATTATCCCCGTCCTTCGACGATTTTTCGTCAAGGTTACTAGCACTTTGAGAATGGGACAACTGAGAATTTTCCTTGTCCCTGTACGTAGCACAATTTCGACGTGGTTTGCTCAAAGCAATAGAATCAGACTGAGCTGAAGCAGAATTTCGACGTGGTGGGGAGGAAAACATTCATACAAATACAAACAAAATCAAAATTTTGACACAGAAAAACCAACACAGAAAAACCGTTCACACATTGTAAATTGAAGGAAAAATAAAAAGAAAATTTTCACTGATCACTCAATGCTGGCAGCCTAGCCATGTGAAGTTAAGCGGTGAGCTTAAACAGGTCCGAGCAAAGAGGTGATCAGTCGCCTACCTGACTACGGGTTAGGGCAAAATGGAGACAAAGCGCAACGGAATAATGAATACGGTTTACTGGTAAAGACATACACAGGGACAGGGCATTGATGCAGAGATACACAGTAGGGACAGTATGAGGAACACAATGGGACGCAGCCTACCCACCCGACAGAAAGATGCAGACTAACTGGTCTGATCGTATCGAGGAATATTAGCTACAGATGCCGAGGGACTCACACGGAAGAGTACACTAGGATTAGATTGAGTGTGTTGCACTTGGTGATGCAACTTGAGTTATGTGTACTTCGTCATTCTTGACAAGTGTGTTCGTTTTTGTTTGTTACTTGCTGCGATTGTTTTATGTTTTTTTTTTTTTTACATTTTTTTAAAAAAAATGTACTTTTTTTTTTTTTATACCCCCCACTATTATTAAAAAAAAAAAGTGGTGTACCAACCTATTAGAAAGGTTTTTCCCCTCCCCATAGCCCCAGAACGCAAACGCTTCGGTGCGTTTCCCATTCCAACCACAACAGCAAGCCACACCAAATGCCATCTATGCATATTATATTTTTTATTATAAAGGTACATAGTGTTTTGCAAGAATAGACTGTTCGTATGATGTTGTTTGTATACATGTAGTTGAAGGTTAACGGGCGGGAAAACCGCCCCCCCTGTTGGTCACAGGGGAGGGAGGGGGTCACGCCAGAGGCAAAAGAGGAGAAAAGGGTCCCCGCGTACGCAATTTTTCGGCAAAAATCTATTTGGTGAGTGTATTTTAGCACTTACCTAAACAAGTACTTTTACCGCCGCACTTAAAAAGTGGGTCTTTTTGATTATATTCAGGCAGTTTTTTTAGGAAGCCTTTAACTATAGGTCGAGAACGGTTGCTGTGTTAAAGCCCTAAACTGAAATGTAACTTTGAACTAAAAAACGGTGCGTTCTAAATTTTTAATCGGCTATGTTTTGTTCGCTATCAAGGCCTATTCACACGAGGGCGCATGATTGGGCGCCTTGCATGGCGTACGCCATGACGCAGGCCATGGAGCACCACGAGCAGGCGCATGAACGGGCACATTCTATTATTTTTATCAAGAGTACATAACGGGAAGAGTATGACACTCTTCCCATCTCCCAGCTTGGCAGCGCGGTAGATGCGTTGCACAATAACGGCCAAAAAGGTGCCCAAATAAGTACCCCTACCCGAATGGCTACCTGGTACCCAAATGGGTACCCCAGCGTTCTGATTGGGCCCAGCAGGGTACCCAAATGAGTAAAGTTCCATCAGTAAACCAAGACTTTGTTTATGTCTGATAATAAGTCTTTGGGGCACAAAAATGCTAAAAAATGGAAAGACAGCATTACTCGCAACGTCACATATACCGCTGCACGTGCGATTACGGTAGCTTGCTCGTAGGCGGAGCTAAAGGCTGCTGCAATCTGATTGGTTGATGAATAAGTGCCCATTTGGGTACCTGGTACCCATTTAGGTACCTCAGGTACCCAGTTGGATAAGGGTACTCATTTGTGTACCCTGCAGGGCCCAATCAGAACGCTGGGGGCTGGGGTACCCATTTGGGTACCTGCAGGACCCGTTTGGGTACCAGGTACCCATTGGGGTAGGGGTACTCATTTGGGTACATTTTTGGCCGTTATTGTGCAACGCATCTACCGCGCTGCCAAGCTGGCCGATGGGAAGAGTGTACTCTTCTCATATTCTTCTCATTATGTACTCTTGTTTTTATCAATAGAATATTCACACTGGCTGCTGCATTGTTTCACCACGATGCAGCAGGCAGTGTGTGTACGCCACGGCATACGCCGTGCAGGTGCAATGTGCCATGGCGTACGCCATGGAGCAAAATGCGTGAGTAGGCCTTTAAATTGGTGGCAGAGGACGGTCGTCTGATTTCTCTACGACACACGCAACTCAAGCAATGTCCAAAAGAACAGAAAATGTCAGAGTCCGACTGCCTGGCCACAAAATTCTAGGCATGAAGAGTTAAAACACGCACCGGACCGCGTGCGGTAGCTCCCTATATAGGTATTGATCAAAATTGCGCAAACAGCAAACAATAGCACACTGCACTATATCCGCCATGTTGTATGATGGGGGGGGTGAAGCAATGCTGATGCTGAACATAGGAATAGCAAAAATTGCGGGGGGATTTGCCATAAAAATCCTGCGTTTCTGTTCCCCTACACGTTACGGTTACACCATGTACGCTAACTGTCGTCTTCAAGACAAAATACATAGCCAGACCAAAAAGGCTGCAAGCCTCCCGGTTCCCCTTAATTGACATTTATGTGGCAGCCTGCACGGGTGCAGAAGTCAGCAAAAACCATTGGCTGCACAGTGCACGTGCAAATGCGTAAACTCTACTTTACTAGCTTTCATTCCAACTGTCGTCTCGTCAGGCCTAATCTAAATGGAGTACCTTCTTTTGTAGCATTTAGTGTTTTTCAAAGGATTGTCTTCGTCACCGAGCGAGTCCGGGTGATTTGATGCCGTCGTCAAATTGGCGCCATTCATCATGTCAGATGTCACTATAAGTTCATCCTTGGCAGTTAATGATGATACTAAACTTTCCGTTGACATGACACTCTGCACGAATACTCAGTTTCAAGTTTTTAGCTACGTGTGTGTTATTGTGTGCTTGTGTGTTTTACTGTAGGAATTTTGGTCTACAGTTTGACCAAAAATTGCTGAACCCTGAGACAAAACAGGTGGCGTGACTTTTCTGACTACTCGCTTTACTCTTGGTGCTTGCAATTCGCTCTTTTCGTAATAAATTCTTTTCGCTATTTTCGTTTTTGTCTCAGTGTCCAGCACTTTATGGTCAGACATTAGTCTATTTTCGGTAAATTCCTGGTATAACCCCTTAAATACTTAGTTTTGGTACAGTTACAGTGTAGCGGCTTGAATTTAGTTTAGTTTTAATAATTTAGTAAGTTATAGTATAGTTACCCAATTTTATTTAGTGTTAGTATCATATACTGAAACTAGTGTAAAACCAGTGTATTATACTGAAACAGCAGATAGAGTATCGGCTTTTTGAATGTTTAAATTTTTAAGTGGAAATCATACCTAAGAGTCTGTGAACAAAAACTCTTCCCTACAAATCTAAATTAACCTTATGCAGTAATCAATATGGGTATTTTATTTACCTTAATCAAAATATATAACGTACCTCAATAAGAAACTTTTTTGTGTCCAACAAAAAGCAAACAATAAAAATCCAATATTGGAAATAGTAGGTAAGTTTACAACAAATAGGAAAGATGTGGCTCTCTCCTACTCGAATTTGGCATACAAATAAAGAGCTTGTTCTCAAGTGCTATTGCATAAACAATCTGGATTTTAAAAACAAGCAGTCAGAATAAGCAGTTTGGATCGAAAGTTGAGTAACTAGTTCCCTTATCATTGTTATTTTGGAAAGTTGAACAAGCAGAACTGCTATTTTTGAGAGTTTTTATTATATATTTATAAAAAATAAGTTCAGCTGAGTGCGTCTCATTGAGTATCATGACCATACTACCATGTAAATAATTGGAGTTACAACAGTGTAATATTATTTATTTCTGTTATCGAATCGACTTATAAATTAGTTTTTTTAATGTCACTGAAATGAAAAATGCAAAAGTACATAGTGGAAAGCGTATAACACTCTTATTATAATCCATTTTGGGGTAGATGAAGCGTGTAAACGTATACAGAACAGGAATTTTACCCCACCCCTACGCGCTATGTGCGCTACTTCCGCTATACACCCACCCCAATAGCGCATATAGCAAAACGATAGCTAAACACGGCGCTATAAGCTATAAGCTATAAGCTAAAGAAAAACAGCGCTTATAGCATCTGAGGGTATGCTATTCAGAATGGAACCCAAGAAGTGTAAGAAGATTAAGTAGGCACTCACCCCATTCCCCTTTTGCAGGGCTTTCCATCCCTCGCTCCTATTAATCAAAATTGCAGACGATCACCCAACATGACTTTCCTTTCTTCTTTCCTACCCTATTGGTTAAAATAGTACTCGAACACCAACAGCGTAATAGGAGAGAAGTATAATATACCTGACCGAAGTGTATACCTGACCTAAGTAATAAGTATGTACTATAATAGCAGAGCGCTATAACAGCGCATGCAAGATGCTATTTTTTCCTGAGGCGTTTTTAACTTAGTTGAAATTTTTTGTTTTATTTGATACCGCTTATAGTGTCTGAGACGAACGTGTAAAAACAGCCATCAGCATCCATCGTTTTTCATCAATTTTTCTTTTAAGGTGGTAGTTACGTTTTCGAAGTTTTTGCAATAATTCAAAAGTTACTTAATCGAACATAATCAAATTTGGCAGGAACATTGCGATTGCAAACAGCAATATTTCAGCAAATTTTGACATTGATTCAAACTTTTACGGCTAATTTAAAGCTCAAAAACTGGATTTTTTGTGTATTTTTCGAGGACTTACAAAATTGTATGCAAATTTTTGTGGCTCTTACACTACTCAAAAACGCCATTCAAAAAAGGTCTAACCCATTTTATTTTAAGAATTTTTTTAGCTAAAATAGGACATATTTCTGTTAGTCGTTCTAGGCGATCTGTAACTTTGAAGTTTTTTTACCTCAATTCTGACTTATCATGCCTATATCACAAAATACCAATAATCACTTGGCACCATAGTTTACATACATATAGTCCCTTTTGCATTTATTATACCCGCAAATTTTGGTTAGTATATGTCACAGCAGCCAAGAGCATTGGCAGTGTTAATAAACCCCTTCAAAAATTGCAAATTTTCTTCAGTCTCCTGAAACGTCAATTTTTAATCATTTGTCCGCCATTTTTTCAACGGGTCCGGGCAAACTGTGCTTAATGTAATATTAGCTGGCCCCAATGAGGCCCTCTTTAACTAAATTAAAAAATTTTAAATAATCCGTCATTTCTGAGCACAATGAGTGATTTCAGTTGAAGTAACAAATACCCTGTTCAGTTCATAAGAATGCAAAGAAAGCATACTTGACAGTAGCCAGATAAATTTGCCTTATACCTTTTTCGAATTGAGCGAAAAGGTTAATTATTTTTTTAGTTACAGCCTACCAAAGTCATAAAAACTGCCGTTTCTTGACTTTTTAGCAAAATTTGAGGCGAACTTTTGCTCATTATAAAAATATGCCAAAATATTACGTTTAGTTAAGCATACCAGCACTTTCAAAACACATCAACGTGCCTTTGGTATAAATTGCTTGACTGCATGCGGAAGATTTTCACCACAGTGACGAAATAACGAAATACGAGAAAAAATGCAAAAATTTGAGCTGATAAGCTTCACCAAAATAGTTATCGTGCACACTATGAGTAACATCGACCGCTGAAAAATTGTACTTTTGTAAAAAATATGTGGGTTAATAATATGCAAAAGACCGCTTGTAAATTGATTTAGTAATTGCTACAAAATAGAACTTTGAAAAAAGCTGCGAAAACGTAACTACCACCTTAAAACAGCACAATTTTCAGGTTTTTTCGACCCCTCGGGTCAGTTTTTGGCGGTTTTTCATCTAAGCATGTTAAAATTTTGAAACAATGTCAAATTCGCCAAAAAAATAGCTTTTCATAAAATTCCAGTTAAAAAGTGGGACAGCTATTTTTCTGCAAAAATGCAAGTACTTAGTGGAAACTGTTATGCACACATGGCAGGATCTGCCTTTCTGAATACATTAAATGTAAAATTATTGCAATCGATGGAGTATGTAGTACGATTTCTCAATAAGCAAGAGGAAATTTAGTCCTATTAGACAAAATTGCAAGTAATCACCCAACATGACTTTCCTTTCTTCGCTCCTATTGGTTAAAATAGCAGGCGAACACCAACAGCGTAATAGGCGAGAAGGAAGGTATACCATATAAACACAACAAAGGGGGGGCTGATCGCTGAGTTAACCCTTTAATGCTCTCGTATGGTAGTGAAACTGACAAGCTAAATACATAAGTCACGTGCATGTGTCTTTCGGCGCTTTAACCCTTTGACTCCCAGAGGTTCTCTCTCTAGTTTCTAGGCAGCCAGACTTTGACACCTTCTAGTTTATTTGCAATTGTTCGAGCTACGTATGTCGTGAAAAGATCGTAAAACTACCATTCGATAGAAACATAATAGTAAACAAAACATCGTAGTCGATTAAGGGTCTAGGACGCACCGTTTTTGTGTTATAAGCGCTCAAAGTTGAAAGTTTGTGAAATTTTTGCGCCATCACTCAGCGGGTGCGCGTAAATTATCTGGACCTATCAACTTTCCTGTATGTTTTCCGCCGAAATGGCCTGTATTGGTTTTCATTAAGTGTGTTATTTTTACTAGTCGCGTTCGTGTTCGCTTTTCGGCAGTCTTGGCCTAGAGGCCCTGCCGTGTCAGCACTAGCTTCCGTCCCCGGGCAGTATCGGCCTAGAGAGGCCCTGCCACCTCTGCGTTCCGTATGCGCCGTGTCCAGCCCTTCATCGGCTCACTGCCCCGCTCCCTCAGCAAGCCCATTCAGGCTTAGCGGGCGGGACACATTCTGTGTGCTGCGCCTACTGCGCCTTGCCCCGTAGTTTAGGTAAGCCCCCTTCCCGTCGGTGCCCGGCAACCCCGGCCCTCACGGAAGACCCTGCTCATCATACCTGGAAGCCCCGCTGGCGGTTTATCATTTTTCTTCAAAAAAAGGCATATAATCTAAAACACAAAAACATACTATATTTACAAAAACCAAAAAATATTTTTATTTTTCTCATGCCGTCTGTAATTGGCTGTGTAAAAATTCGCTATAACATGTCACTTGTCTTGTATGCTTTATTATGTGCTTTATTTTTGATACTGGTATTGTCATAACTTGCCTTGTAATTTGTGCCCTGTGAGGATTTGAACTGCCACTTATGTGTGCCTATTTGTTTTGTTGTAATTACTTGTGTTAGTATGCTAGTGTAATTTGTGATGTATTATTTGTGATGTTTGGTAGTATATACTGTATGCATAATTTGTGCCTACGCCCATGCCACAACAGCCTATGGTGCAGTGCATCGATGGCGGCGCCAGCGAGAGCCGATGAGGCACCATTAGACGCATGCCAGACGTGTCACGCCCAAATGGAGGCCACCCAATGTTGGGCCGGCGATCGAATCCTCAGTGCTCAAAGTGCAGCCATCTACCTCTGCTGCCGCGCCCTACCTTCCTAACATCTACCTCTGGCGCTATCGCTCAATTCTCGAACTACGAACTATGCGTGATTGCTCAATTTTTTTCGAACTGCTAACCGTGCGTGGTATTGCTCAAACGGTGAATCGTCAACCCCCCTGCCTTTCGTTGTGGTGCTTATGGCGACACCCCCATTCCCCTACGCACAACGGAATGCCTGAGGATTACGAACTGTAGACTGTATGGACTGTGAATTGTGTACAAACTGTATTTTGAACTGTAATTTGTGCCAACTAACAGAGCCTTATTTTGCCGTGTTGCTATTCGAACTTTTGTGATACTGCTTGTAACTCGTGTACACTAATCAACGCCTTGTACATTCGCCAAATTCGTCCAACTAACCTCACTTATCAGGAATTAACTAACTCACCTCAGCGAGAACTCATCAGTGATTCGTTTCAGGGCAAATTCATAAGTGAGGAGGGGAAGAGCCCTCCCGGGGTTTAAAATTCTTCCTAAATCTTTCAAAATTCACCCAACTCCCACTCCCAACACCCCACCTGTGTCGGCTTACGGTTTTCTCGCTTCTTGCCTAATTGTGCAGGAGCACAATTAAGTGAGGAGGGGAAGATCTGTAAGGCTTCACTTGGGAGACCCCCCAACTCCCTTAATCACACTTCCCTTAACATTACACATTTGTGAATTCACACTCATCATATTTAATCATTATATATGTACTCACTCTCTTGTGTGTGTGTGTAAGCTCAGTTATGCAAAACATTTGGTAGCCTCCTTTTAAAACTGTTCAGTGGGTATATCTGGTTTTGTCCGTGTGGGTGCGCGTAAATTATCTGGACCTATTAACTTTCCTGTATGTTTTCCGCCGAAATGGCCTGTATTGGTTTTCATTAAATGTGTTATTTTTACTAGTCGCGTTAGTGTTCGCTTTTGGGCAGTCTTGGCCTAGAGGCCCTGCGCGTGTCAGCACTAGCTTCCGTCCCCGGGAAGTATCGGCCTGGAGAGGCCCTGCCACCTCTGCGTTCCGTATGCGCCGTGACTAGCCCCTCATCGGCTCACTACCCCGCTCCCTCCGCAAGCCCATTCAGGCTTAGCGGGCGGGACACATTCTGTGTGCTGCGCCTACTGCGCCTTGCCCCGTAGTTTAGGTAAGCCCCCTTCCCGTCGGTGCCCGGCAACCCCGGCACGCACGGAAGACCCCGCTCATCATACCTGGAAGCTTCGCTGGCGGTTAAGTTAAGGCAAAGGGCGAGGGATGACTCTCCCCTAAAGCTGGGACCTGCCGTTCCCGCTTGGGCCATTTGTAGGTGCGGCAACGAGTCGCTTTACATAAGGTAACTAAATTAACGTGAATAAGTCAACACAGAAGCATGTGAGCTTTTTCAAATTACACACAATTGCTTCTTTGTGTTACTTGCATACACTTGCAAATTCTTGGAAAGATACTGAATTTCTATGTCGAGTTATTGTAGTTAATTCAGTTAATCTAATCCCGATAATTTGAAATTGTGAACATTGTGAACAGCCCCTAAGAAAACGCGCATTTTAGTTAAATGAGTAATTAATTGATATCGCAATAAACAAGTGCTATAAACTTTCGTTAGGGCTACAAAAATGTTCGAAACATTTTGAAAAACTTTTTTATCGTAGTATGCACATTAAATAAAAGCCCTTATTATCTGATGAACAACTTTCTTCCAGACATATGACATAGGTGACCAGCCTGTAGGGTAGGGACGCGTGGGGCCACGAGCACCCTACCCTCGTCATCAGTACTATAGATATACACTATAGGTATACTTCTAGCAGACGACCGATTCGGTCAATTTATCAGGCAATCCGTTTGGATTCTATTAGTCGATCCTTTTTGTGGATCATTATTACAGTCTATGTAATACAATAATGAACAATCCCTTAGTATTTTATAGACTTATGGTCAAAAATTTTAAAAACAACTAATTGCCAAAGTCGGTTCCCCTGAGCCCTGAGTGTCACTTTAAAACGGTCCTTATCGTATTTTAAAACCAAAAGAGCCAAATGCTTTTATATGTTTGTGTGATCACCCAAAAGACGACGGATTCTGGGTCCATTACAATCCTCTGAAAGGTTTCGAAGGACCGTACGTACCAACAAAGACAGTGTAAATATAATGATGACAACGGGAACTGTGTGGTGTGCGAATCAGGTGTCTGCATGCACATGGACCGAATATGCAAAAGGCTTATTACTAACAGCATGCTACAAGTGGCCGTTATCTGTAACGACATGTTGTTTGTTTGCCTTTCCTTTCTAGCGAATCATTGTATCTATTATCTTTACGAGTTTTAGTCTTGCGTATAGTGTCCGAAATTGCTCCGTTAGGCTGAACCTGATTTAGTTAGTTTTGTTAATTTGTAACTGTCCGCCGTCGATGTTACGACTTTTTTGTGTTTTTGCTTTTTGAATATTTCATTTTCTTGCTATTTTGTTTACGTTCGCTTGTTACGTTTATTTCGTCCTTGTTTCAGATATTATAAACCATTTTCATTATTTCTTAAGTAAGTGGTAGTATGTCCGTACGTGACATTTCGCGTGACTTTTGAGCAGCACAGGCGTTTTTGTCCGAGTCCATTACAAATGCGACGGGTCTAACGTCAGAAACTCAAATCGAGATGCTGAATAATCTGCTAAGACTCTCTTTGTGTTTGACACCATTAAGAATTCTATTCTGACCCCCAAGACCCCTGAAGAGCGACCCTTGCAATCTTCTACGCCCAAGTCGTCCAGCTTTGTGTACTCCTCAGCTGGCTCCGACCAGTCTAAAAATCTCAAAATTTCTACGATCAAAGCCAACTCTACTAACCTTGACACTGATGTGATAGT